>JANHJO010005189.1:80588-97431 GCA_032468235.1 Pseudoxyrhopus heterurus | reverse complement strand
GATTCTGTAAACCGCTTAGAGAGAGCTGAAAAAAGCACTGATAAGTGGTATACAAATCTAATGCTATTATTATTATTGCAGCCTATGAGCCTGGAAATGGGTAGAACAGGCTGGCCTGATTTGCTTAGCAGAGGAATGTATTCTGTTCATGCATATTCTGGAGCTTTTTGCTGTTAATGTTACTTATAGGAGGACTGATTACCAAAGCCAAGTCTGGTTTTTGAGCAGTAACTCTAATTACTTTATTCTAAGAAGGTGCACAATCAGCTTTTTGGAGTCCAGTTTATTTATTACTTAGAATAAATATAATCTAAATGCTTTATTTGAAGTGCAGTCATGGCTTATGGTGATAGAACTTGAGTAAATATCATCCTGTTCATAGTCTCTGGAGAGAAAAAAAGTTTTCTCTTGGGGATAACTTTTTCAGATCACATTCCCTAGTTCTGCTGAGATAGGCTCCATAAGGTGGACTTTCAATCTCGGTGATTGTGTAGGCAAATAACTTGCCATCTTGAACTGTCATTAGTTATAAATTATAGTTTGCCTCAGGACATCCTTATAATCACATTGTTCCTGTAAATCCACCTTCTCCATTATCTTCCTCTTCGTCTACTTCCTTCAACCTTGCCAAGCATGACAATGTTCTCCAACACCGCCCCTTCCGTTCACAGGACTTCCCAGATTATCTGAGCTTCCTCATAGATCTAATTATGGTAATTAAAATAAGTTGGAGAAGGGAAAGAGACAAAACCCAGAATACTGATTTTTTTAACAAGCAAGCTACCAATCACAAGTTATTGCTAGAGGCCCAGATTACTAAATTATACCGTAATAATTGTGTCTCAATAATGAAAGAACAAGAGTGATCTATTATGCTCAACAGGGTCATTCTAGATACATTCTTTGAACAGAGCTATAATATTTCTTGTATATTATGGTTTTTATATGTTCTAAGTTGATTTTTAAAGCAAATGAATAAGATGGTATGTTGCTGTAAAATATTTTTCTATCTGTATGGCAACAAGGTAACCCCAGTCTGAATCCAATCCAATGTGTGTATGTTGATATTGTATTTTTAAATAAGATTCCGAAAGGCCTAATCCACTTAGTATTAATGGTCTGCAGTCACAGCTGCTGTAGGAGATAAATATAAATATGACTCCTTTACAGCTAGTAGCTAGCTATTCCCAAACAATATTTTGTCAAGCCAACCAGTTCCAAGAGTCTCCATTAATGATGCTTCAAGCTAGTCAGCCCAGTTACCTTATCCACAACTTATCTACTAAAATCTATACTTCATGGAAATTCTCAACTGCTTAAGGTTTTATAGTTTTCAAGGTCATTTTGATCCTGTTACATATACACCCAACCTATAGACCATTTGCTGGTTACTTGTTAATACTGATACGAAGGGTTTATAGTTCTTGCGGTCATAGGAACTTTCATTTTATTGAGCCCGCTAAAGGTAATTCTGGATGGAAATGGCAGAATTTCTGGCACATGATCTGTTATCCGTTATTTTCAGTTAGAGTTAGTAGTGATCGAACTTGGTCACTTTTGCCCACAAAGCACTTTGGGTCCATACAAGTCCATTATAGCCTCAGAGAGCTCTGTGGGTTAGATCTCCCAAGCTCCAGTTTCTGAGAATTTTGGTCCTGATCCTGGATCTTTTATAATTTACCCATTTTAAGCCTCCTTCTTCATTCATAGACGGTTGTGCAGGTTTTCTTTGAATAATTATTGTATGCAATTGATTGTTTTACTCCAAGTACTGTAGTTGCTTTCTTTTCCTCTTTACCATTGTGTTTGTTTTATTTACTTACTAGATTTATAAGTAATTATTATACTAGATTTATAGGTCAATAATATTGATCTACAAAATCGTTAAATAATATGTTGCCTAGTTCTAGTTGTGTATCCTGTCTCCCACGTACTTCCATACCTATTACAGCTATTGCTGTTACTGTGGAGTCAAAATGGACCTCAATGTCTTACCTAACCCACTTATCAAAAACGAAAAGGACCTATCTAACCTTAGAAGCAAAGTTGGACTTATTACATCATGCCATAGCAGGTGCCATAGCATCCTCAGGCCCAAGAGGTGCTTTTAACCTGGATGAATCTACTGTATGAAATAAAATGTAGAATGCTAATAAAATTCATAGTCCTCTGAAGTCCTCTGCTATGATGATTGTGCACATTAGAAATCCAGTTCTCACTGTACGTAGAATATGAAACAAGGAAGAAAACATGTTTCAATAATGTAGTAGGCTCTAAAAATGTATGGGCACATGTCAAGGTATTTGGGTTACAAAAGTGGACACCATGTCCTGCAACCCCCTTTTTTTCCCCCCATTGGTTTCATGTCTCACTTTTTGTGAATTTACTTTATGTGAGATTTTCAGGGAACCTGTACTTGTTTGGAAAGATAGCAGTGCAGATGATAAAGTACCTACCGATAGAGAGCCAGATCTTGCTTCACCTGATTGAGCAATTCATTTGTCATCTTGATCATAGCCAAGTGGTTGCTGTGGAGATGGGCAATACTAACACCAGATAAGGAACCTAGCTCATATACTAAAGCATTGGATGATTTTGTCTTCAGGGTCAGTAAATGATGCATGTGGTCTTTGGAGTGTTTAAAATTTCAAGAAGGAACACTAAAATATCCAATGTGTAAGCCAGCAACACATTCTTACGAGATATGGTCATATTTTTCTCACACGAAAGGGGGCTTGCTCTATCTCTTGAAATCAATTAAACCCGAAGCTGATTTCTATAAATAACCTAGTTAACTCCAGGCAGAAGTTTTCTAATCTGTACATTGTTAGTCTGATTTCTAACGGTAAAGATAACAAAGTTCACCCAATTGTGTGTGGAGTTTTTGTGGTAGGGAAAGTTTGTTGTAACATCTTCAAAATTCATTTGTAATTTTCGTTTTCTGTTCCTCACATCATTTTCGTAGCTCAACGCACCTTCTGTCTTAACTAATTGTACACACAGTCAAATCTCCAGATTAATTTGGGAATGTGCCCAGTAGAGGTGGACTGCTGGGCAATTGCTGCATTGCATTATGACTCAAAATGGTCTTGTTCCTCTGAGTTTAAGAAACTCCTCTGTCATCTTAAATATTCTACATTTCAGTTGTGGGACAAGCGAAAATTTACTCAAGCAGTAATCCTCAAACCAATCAACTGGTTCCAAGTTTAAAACCTAGACTGAATCACATGTTTGTATAAATTGTTCCTCAGTTCTTCAATTCTCTTTCCTTTCCTGAATCAAGGGTGCTTCAATGCAAAAGATTCTGTGTGGATAACCCATCTAAACTTCTTAATGGATGGGTGTAGGTGTAAAAAAAAAAAGATGAAGCAGGTGGTGGTTAAAGACAATGGTGTTATGAAAGGAAGATGATATCTTCTGGATCCCCACGAAATTCAATATCTTTGCAATGATGACATTATAAATCTTGGTGTGGGAGAGCCCTGATGCCCGATAGGCAGGAAAATGTTCCCACTGGAACATTCAGATTATTCCGTTATATCTGAAAGGTCAAATGCTGTGTCAATAAACTCTGTTCTTCTTTCCCCAACTTGCTACTTTTCAAATAATTAGATTCCAATGACTTTGACAGTTGTGGATTATGGGAATTATCTTCTGGACATCCCTATGCTGGTCCAAGGGTCCGTGGGGTTTTCTTTCTTTCTTTTGGTTTCAGGTGTGAAGAATCTCTTAGGGAGAATTGTAAAGATGCTGTTTTATCACTTCAGTATTGGCAGATGAGGCAAGATGTCTGTCTTTGATTTATCTATCTTATGAGGGAGCCAAGTTCAGAAGAAAGATTGTAAAGAACTCATGGGTTCATTAGAACTTTAGAGGAAGTGTGAGATAATGGAAAGAGGAGCATGTTAATCTTCTAATACTAGAAAAGATTTGTATTGTTGAATGATTGCAGGGCCTTTTCCCACTGCAAATAAAGTTTATGCTTGTCTGTTTTTTCCTCCCAGAGGACAGTCCGAAAAGGTGCTTTTTCAAAAGGCAACTGGACTTTGTTGACGTTTTGCTTCTCATCCAAGAAGCTTCTTCAGTTCAGACTTCTGTCTTCAAGGAAAAACAAAAATCCAGTTGCCTTCTGAAAAAGCACTTTTGGAACAACCATGACCTGGATGACTGAGTATCTCCATAGACACTCCCAGAGAAAAGGGAGATGGTCTTGTGAAGGGGCAAAGAAGCAGGTCAATACACAGGAGTCTCGGGCAATGACTTGTTGGAAAGTTTCAATCAGAAATCTGGATTAAAACCATAAGTACCGTATATCTTCCTTTCCTTTTCTTGACTTTTTTTTAAATTGAAAGAATATGGCTAGTACAGATTTAAAACATCAGGTACTGCTAGAGAAATATGAGCAGGTACACAACAAATCTGAAATATTACACAACATCACACTAGTACTGTATATTCAGACACATCTTTAGAAACTTATGCTACGTAAGCTTATGCATATGCTACATAATTCGAAATCTAAGTGCCCCTGCTAAGTTTTATGCTTAACAAAATGCTTGGGTTAACATTGTTCAGCTTCTGCTTATGTGATGCCTAGACACTGGCTATCTTGCTGCCAGCTGCAAGATTCATTTAGAAAATTTTCAAAACAGATGCAGACAAAATTTAGCCAATGCATTAATAGTCAAGAATGTTTTAGAGGGTCCTGCACTCCTACAATAGCTGTTATGTTTTCTGCTAGAAATCCAGCTTCTGTGCTTCCTTATGCTTCAGTATTACTTTCTTCCCATCCTGTTAATGCTTTGTGGTGGGAAATGGATTTCAAGAGCATTACCATGTCCTTGCTTCAAATGTTTATTCCGAAGAAGCTGAGAGAAACAAGCTAAACTCTGAAAGTGATGAGAATCTGGCTTTTTTATTTCTTAAAACACTACCATGTTCCCATGTGAAAAAATGTTCCCCTGAAAACATAAATGAGTAAAATTCACATTAAAAGTACACTTGGACTGAGCATTCTCAGAATATTTTAAAGTCTTTACTGATGCTTTTACTATGCAGGAAGCTTTTGACGTTTTGGGGGAATTAAAAGAAAGGGCAAAGGAAGAATAAAGTTTTTAAAGTTCTGAATCTATTGGTAAAAAGGCTCGTCTTCTACCGGTAGCTCCAGCCACCCAGTGGTCCCCTCCGATGAAAAGAAAGAGCAGCAAGGCCAGTGGACTGGGGCTCATGAATGAACAAGCAGTGGCTCACGTTTGTATCCCGTCCTGCCAATTATTGGGCAACAGTGTTTTTTCTTCACATTTTTGGATGTTTTCAAAGACTGAATTTGCACAATACACTAGACAAAGCGGGTGGGGGGAGCAGAGAGTATGACAGGGTTTTTTGGGGGGATGGCGCACACACAGGCAGCACACAGACCAACTCCTGGGTTTTTTTTCTCCTTGCTTTCTGTTGCAATAGCCGCATATACAATAAAGCTTTTTTCCCTTTAAATACCTAAGGGGTGCCTATTATTTAAGCAAAATTGACTGCAGTTTTGACATTCTTATTTTATCAATTACCTTCAGATTTACCTTTCCTGAGGTTATTAGAGTTCTTACCTCTTGTTCAATTCTCAGACCAACCACTGCTAATCTGTAGCCGGCTGAGTTTGACCTTGGTTGTTTCCAAAACAGTTGAGTGTGGGAAAGTAGATTTTCCCACCTCTCTTATGTTCCTATGCTTCCTCTTATAGGTGGCTTCACTGAACAATTGCTGCTGGACTAGATCAACCTGCAACTTTAAACCTATAACAAGGATGTTTCCCCCCCCCCTTCTTTGTTGCCCTTTGCCTTGTTTCCTTCCTTATAGGTGGTATCTGCCATCACCAGGCTGCACTTTGACTATCAGATTTTCCTCTTCATTGTTCCCACCTTCCAATCCTCAGCCATCACTTTGTAGGCTGGTGCTGGCTTGGTTCTGTTGCTGGGATGACTTCTAGTTTCTGCTCAAACTTCGTGATCATTGGCAAGGCAGGTGGCTTGGCTCTGCTCTAGATGGGATGCTTCATTGCTGCTGGGCTTATTAGTACACAACCTGGATTTGAGCTGGCTAGTTGATGGGCTGGATTGGTTTGCCACTGATGGTAGTCTGGGCTGCTCTTCTACTGTTACTTCTGGCAGGGCTTAAAGTAGCCCCCTGAGTGAGCTTCTCCGTTGTTCCCAACTAATAATTTCTCCTTTTGTCCTGGCTAGTTTAAGGTTGCATTGAAGCTATTTAGGTGGATCTGATGGTGTCCAAACCAACTTCTTTCTCTCCCTGACTAGGCCTGCAGAAAATTGGCTGCCCTAATTGCAGTGATAGGACCACCCAGCTGAGGTCTTCTTCTGTCCCACTCTTTTTGGTGAGGAAGGAAGGGACCCCATTCACCTGGATTAGGCTTTAGCTCATTGCTGCCTTGGCAGTATTTCTCATTGATACTAACACATGCTCCAGCTATTGATCCTGCTGGCCAAACTTCCCAATGATCTTCTAGGTGTTTTCCCAGCCTGAAAACCTGGATATTGCCAGTCTGCTAATTGAAGAAAAGGTACTCCCAATTAAAAGTTCTCATGAGCAGTCAACCCACATTTTTGTGCTGGCCAGTCTGCCAGCCAAGTCTCTTAGCCTATTCCCAACTTCCATTGACTGATCTGCCAGCTGAATTTACTAGGTCTGCTGATTTTCCTCCTGAAGCAGAATTTTTGGTAATCTTCCCCTTGCCCACCACTGCCATGTCTAACCAGTCAGCCTATTTGCCTGCCTTGCTTCAAAGCCAGCTGATTTCCTCTTGACCCATGAACATAGGCGTATATGCAGTACACACCACCTCATTTGAGATGAAAGACCTAGGTGTTTGCAATCAGCTAGCCCTCCAGCATATTGTGGACATGAAGTTATTAGTCTCTTGAGTGAACCATGCCATTCACATTATGCCATTACTCAGTTTTATTTGCTTGAGTATAGCCTACTCAGAGAAAACAGTAATTATGTTTTATTAAACTGGGTTTAGAGTTAGCATGTTTTCTGAACCAAGCTAATGAGTTAGCAAACTGGAGAACAACAACAGCAACAACTTGTATGCTGCAAGCTCTCAACAACTCTGGCTGCCTCAAATAATGAGTACGGGGAAGGGATAAGCTGAGGGAAGTTAGAAAAAGTCTGCTGAAGACTTTGTCCTGTTCAAAGTTGAAACACATACAATAAATTATTATGAGGACTATTCACTCTATATCAAAGGTGCCTGGTAGGTAATACCTAAGATCTTATCTTGGGACAGGTGAACAAGAAATTATTTATAGAACCTGTTTTCAGTGTGAGTGTTCAACCACAGGAGGTGCATAACAATTGTGTAGTGAGTATTTTTAAATATGCAGATTGCTTTCTTTACTCTCCCAGGTACTACAGTAAGTGCCTTAAGTTCCTGAAAACAAAAGAAGGTGGTGAAATTTACAAACAGGTGTCAGGTTTTCCTTGCTTAACTTTTTATAGGTCACACTATGCTTCATAGTAAGGGGTTAATTTGGCAAATTTTGTGGGATGTTCATTTCCTGAGCATCTTGCTGCTGGTAGTCCTATTCCTTGGCCACTTTGAAACTCTTTTTTGCCTGTATCAGGCTAAGGAGTGATCACATCCTAGTTATATAGATGTAGATATCGGTGTCTTTTTATATGTTGTTTCTTTTCTTGTATTTGTCTTGCACGGTCTGCTTGATTTTGCAGTGTGCTTGCTCAGTTTCTTACAGAAAAGCTACAATGCATGAAGCGACAAGAGGTTTTGTTTATCAGCCAGCAGAGCCTGACACTGATTAGGACTGAGAGGGAATAACTGGCTCAAGGTCACCCAGAAGCTTTAGGCTGCCCCTTCCTAATCTAGCACATTAACCAAAAAATACATCACACTGGCTCTGTGTGTACATACTGCATACATATGCATACATATACATACAGTCCCCGGGTTAAGGATGAGTCCCATTCCTAACTCTCTCTGTAATCGAAATTTATATTTGTGTTGGAACTTGCACTTACAAATGGAGTGCCTATTATTAAAAATGGTGGACAGCATTCTCCATGCATTGCTTCCAGAAAACTGCTGAAAACAAGCTGTATATTAAAAATGTGCGGCTTCAGCAGTTTCTGAAAGCATTGCACAGTTTCAGCGCTTTGTCTTCGGCTCAAGGAAAGAGAACACCATCTGCCATTTTTAATAACAGGCGGCCCATCCGTATCTAGGGATTGTCCTTAAGTCGGACATTCTTAACCTGGGGACAGTATGCATATGCACGTACATATATTTGAAATCCCAGTTTAATAGATATAGACACTTCCCTTCAGAATTAATAAGATAGATCTATCACATTGAGATTTCTGCTGTAGGAATGAGCTCTGAGTCCTATCTATTTCTATCAAGTTCATTAGATGATGGGAAGAAGCTAGAGTGCAAAGTGCTCGAACTGTGGCCCTACACGATTTGCCATTTTATTAATAGCAAGTGTGTTAAAATGTTTCATACACAAACATCTGTTCCTGCCTAACATCTGCATTGTCTAGATCCTAATTATAAGTTAACTGAGCATCAGTTAAGAAGTACCCCGGGACCAAATGCAAGCTCCACTTAGTGCAACATTCAGACAGCACTTAGCCAACTACAGAAAACTCTGTGTGTGTGTGTGTGTGTGTGTGTGTGTGTGTGTGTGTGTGTGTGTGTCAGAGGGGGGGAAGCCTAGTTAGTTTCTGGGTGGGAGACCCAAGATTCTTGACAAAGCTGAGAAGTAGAAAAAATAAACTGAGGAAGAAGGCAATGGCAAACATTTACATACTGTTGCCATGAAAACCACATGTGTTTACCAGGAATTTAGTTGATTCAAAGAAGTCTATACCTTTACTGTTTCTAACAAGAGCTAGTCAGATGCTTCTAGGGATTCAGCATCCCTTCCCCCATCCTGCATAGTTTGCTTTTGGTGTCTGTTATTTAGAGAGAGATTTCTCTGAACACAGAGGCTCCGTTTAGGTTCCAGGCATTTGTTTATAAGTCGGTTTTTATTTATTGTATCTTATCATTTGATGATTTAATACTTCCTGAAAGCTAATAGTTTCTCCCAAATGTTCTTCACTCCAGTTGTAGCCTCCTAACGTTACTTTCCCTTGTAAAAAAAGCGGGTGGAGGAGGGTAGTGAAAAGCATGAGCAGACTTTATATCTCTCCTATATGTTATCCATTTTGAACATAAGGACATAAGCAGAGCAATCCCCTGGCCCAAGTCCAGCAGTCTGTTCAAAAAGTTTTTTTTTCTTCACATACTATATTTAATCCAGACCATTGCTTGATTTTGGAATATTCAGTGACTGGTATATTGAATGTTCAACTCCCCTGACTTAAAAACTGTTTGCTTCAGAGCTTTCCTAATTATTCCTATTATTATTCGTGGCTTTATGTGCCACGAGCCCTTAACACTCAGCTCCCTTTGAGACAGAAAAAGAAAAAGGTCCATTATTGGTGACAACTGTGCCAAGCAGTAAACATATTTTCATAGTCATCTTACACGATCTGAAGAAACCACAGCCACTGGGGATGCTTTGAGTGGAGTCTTTGTGAGAGCTTTCCTGTGGGTTAAGGGAGCTTCTATTTTCTTTTGCCTGAAAGAGAAAAACAATGATTTCTCAGTTATGTCTTGGTAGTTTAAAAAAACGTCTTGCTTAGAAAAAGATCCCAGATGGGGGTACTGAAAGGACAGACTGGATTGTCAATCTGTTATGTAATTCCCTGTTGCTCTGTGTGTTTGGTGTACCGCAGCAAGCAACCCCTGCATTTTATAAATTTACAAACAGAATATTAATGCTGTGTCTGGATACCTTATTTGAAAGTATAAGCTATATATGCACAACAAGAATGCTGCTGGGGTAGTTAGTACTGTCTGAGTAAGGGGGTCCATACCTTACCCTGAGTTCTACTTCAGCTCATGCCCAACAGGCTCCTACTTAACTATAATCAAGTGCCTATTAACAGTGGAAGGGGTAATAAAAACTAGTGCTGCAGCTTTTTTTTAAATGTGCTGGCAGACTTTTTTTCCAATGTAAACACACATTTGGTCCCGCAATACTTCCGCTCCTATCTGAATGGGTCAAGTTGAGCTAAAATACTTTTTTTATTTACGCCACATAGGATAGGCCTTTGAGTAACCTTAGAGAAGATGGCATGAGGTCAAGAAATGAGGAATGGTTGCTGGTTGTCCTTCCTAAATCTTGTTTGAAAAGAGCCATTGCTATAAACAATGACAGCCTTTCCCAAGTTAGGATCCTCCATCAATGGTCAACCCAATTTCATCATCCCCAGCCAGCACAGCAATTGCCTTTGTGGGTATGACAGTGGGAGTTATAGTTCAAAACCTCAGACAACACCAGAGAAATGCAAGATTGGCAAATGTACACATCTGGGTTTTGATTTTTGTTTCAATAACTTATGTGCTGCTTTTTCCTGCACAGTTACACAATCCTTCTAGATTATGGTTTAGACAAATTAGATCATTTGATCAATATACAAATATTAATAATCGAATGGGAATCTACCCCCACCCTAAACACAAGAGACGATGGTAAAAAAAAAAAGAGTAGCTGGTTGTTTATCATGTCTCAAAGGTACTTTTTCAAAAGGCAATTGGACTGTTGAAGAAGACGTTTCGCTTCTCATCCAAGAAGCTTCATCAGTTCTGGCAGGATGGTGGGGTGATGGAAGAATTAGTTCTGACAGGATGGGGGGGAGGTTGAAAGGATGATATTTCTTTGCAGTCATCTGGTTGTTAGCGCTCTCCCTGAGAGCTCTTGAGGCCACTTGGGGATTAATCTGTGCCATCAGGGTCACCTGTATCAGAGTGCAAATGGGGGAAGAATCTTCTTAGAACTGCTGAGAGGACTGTGTTGTAGACAGGAATAGGTGGTGTCCTATCCATCCCTCTCTGTTGAGAGAGGGCTACTCAGTGTTAACATAAATGGCAACTTTTACCTTCTTTCAAACCAGTGGTCCTCTCTATCTAAATATGGATTTTTCTGTCTTCGAAAGAGTGACCTCTGTCTTTCAAATGCAGATGGACTGCTGAATCTCATCATGATGGGTTTGCTTTCCTATGATGTGCCATGCATTTGTGAAGGGGTTGCTTTGTTTCACCAATGTGCAGATCTGCACGTCTCATATTGCATTGTATTGTTAGGCAGTAAATTCAAAAAAATGCACGCTGGAGAGTTAAAGGCAGATTAATTCAGTAGTGTTTGTTCAATATTTCAGAGATCAGATCCATAATCCTTATAAAGGAGAGAGTAGAAATGGATTGGTGTGACCTTTTCTAGTTTAGGAAATCAAGTGACAAAGGTGATCAATTCCTTGTAACAACTTTGTTCTGATTACAAGAAGAATGATATAAAGGAATTAAGACAACTCTAATGGTAATTCTCTACCTAGATAAATACAGTTGGCTGCTTTCTATTTTATTTGTATGGTGACATTTACATTGCTTTCATCTTTATATGAGTATCTCCAAGCAAAGTTCAAAACTCAGTTAAAGCCTTTCCTTATTTTAAGGAATGAAGTGTTTGTATGTATGGAGGAAGAAATAAACAATCTGCTGTAAGAGAGCTCACTCAAATCCACTCGCAAAAAGGTACCTTTTAGGTATATTCCAGCCCTTAAAAAGATACCTAAAACTTACCTGGCACCCCTTTATTTTTGTTGCAATAGCTATTGGCTAATTATTATTTGCGGTGTCTTAAGTTTCACATTTTCTAGGGTAGCTTTCTCAAAGTTAGGATTTTTCTGATGTTTTAAATCAGGGGTACTCAACCCCGGGCCTCAGTCCACTACCAGGCCTTGAGTCATTCGGAACTGGGCCACAGAAGTGGCAGGCATGTGCACATCCCCACTTGCATGAGCGGTGGGTGAGCGCATGCACACGCGCTCTATCTGCACGAGGGGCAGATGGGAGTGGCCATTGCTCATGTGACTGGAGCTGTGCGCATATGCCCACCACTTGTGTGGACCCATCCCCTCTTCCTCCCCTCCCTGCTGGTCTGCAAAGGCAGAAAGATTGGGAAACCCTGTTTTAAACAACAATTCTAAACATCACTTACTATTGACTGTATGGGGTGGGGTCATACTGTATAGAATTACTTGTTTAAACTGGTAAGAGTCATATTGGAAAAGGCAGTTCTGGTCTTTAATGTTTAATTCACAGCTTTTAATGTCAGACCCAACGGGACCTTCTTTTCCCCCAGATTTCTTATATCTCAAAGTTTGTGATTATAGTAAGACATTGGGCACGAGTGAGAAGTAGCACTGAATATTTAATAAACAGGCATGAGAACAACATGCAAAGGCCACTTCAATTCTCTTGTTCACATATTACAGAGGTGTTCACAATTTCTTTACAGCATTCTTTAGTAAAGCCTGGCTTTTTTTCAGAAGCGAGTTTAAGCCCAACTCAGAGTGTTGTGCTTGTTTTTTTTATTAAAAGGTGCACAGACACAAATAACATTGTGAGAGGCAGATACAGTAATATATTGTTCAGTACTATATCCAGTTACTGATGCTGTAAAACAGCAATAGGAACAACATTTTGTCTTCCATTTGCAAATAAGTTCAAATGCAATGATTCTGATTTTTTGGCTTTCTGATTTCACCCATTTCTCTCATCTTAACAACATGGAAAACTTCATTTGTCTCTTTGCTTTAAATTTGGAAGGAGAAGAAAACATCAGGATTGGATTTTTGTGTAAAAACCCTGAAACCGAACAAATTCGGCCAACTGAGTGTGTATTCAAAGATAGAACTTAACTCTTCTTTAATTTCTGAGCAGACCTCTTACTATTGAACCATTGTACAAATACATGAGTCCAATTGATGGATATTTGCTTTGTTTCGTTTTAAAAGGTCCTGTAGGCCATGAAATCTATTTAACTATGATCTAACAATGCATATGGTTGCAATTATTTCATTAATGACATACTTAATAGTGTTACAGATAATTTCTGCAGAATTTTGAGACCCTTGATTTTGGCTTATGTTAACAGAGAAAGCTTTTAGATCTCAAGACTTTAAGAGGAAATACCCATGAAGTAGTTTTGGTAAACATTTTGAAAAGCACATAAAGATTTAGGGAGGGTTATTGTAGTTGGGAAATCAGATTTCTCAGCCCAGCTGCTATTTCTTTCTTGCATGCCCTCCCCTTCATCTGTTGTGTACCAAGTGAAACATTCATTTCATGGAGCATATAGTCTATCTAGTATTGAATTGTACTTGAACTGAAAAAAGCAAATTGCCTGTAATCCAGGATTTATATTAGCACAATATAGGTAGTCCTTGACCTGCATTCATTTCTTTAGCAACTTTTCAAAATTACAACAGCACTGAAAAAAGTGATATATGATCCAGTCCTCACACATATGATAGTCACAGCATCCCCAAGGCATCATGATCAAAATTCAGGCGCTTGGCATGTATTTAGGAAAGTTGCAGTTTTCTGGGGTCATGTGACCACCATTTTGCAATCTTCCTAGCTGACTTCTGATAAGCAAAATCAATGAGGAAGTTGGATTCTCTTAATGACTTCATGATTCATTTAACAGCAGTCATTCTCTTAACAACCAGAGGAAAAAAGATCATAAAATTGGGTGCAACTCACTTAATCACCTTACTTAGCAATGGAAGTTTTGGTCTTAATTGTGGTTATAAGTCCAGTGGTTCGGAAGTCTTTGAAAAAACTCATTGTGCCTTTTATTTTCATAGGTACCTGAGAAACAACTCAGGCATTGGCTGCAGAGGCTCTACATCTACTGATTTGGGGAAACAGAGGATTCCTACCATCCGAGATGAAATTCTACCTGCCAAGGAAGAACTGGAGATTTGGAGAGAATGCTTTTATTTAGCAAGAACAGCCAAATATAACAGTGTTTCTGTTCCTTCAACCTATTCATTTTTCCTTCCCAATTTCTTCCCACTACTGGGATCCAGTCATTAAGCACCAAATTATTTAATGCCCAGCAGTATTTATCATCATTACTAGACTTTTTTTTTTAATACGTTGTGAGAGTTCTGAAAATATTTTTGTTTCTTGGGCTTTTTCTCCCACCATTTTTTGGGACTTTCTCTTGAGTAGTTATCTCACCCACGGAGCATCTGGATGGCTTCATAAATTGGGAGCGGTGCCCTTGTTCATCATGGGGAGAGAACAGGAACTGATCCAGGCTGTGAAAAATGAGGATGTACCTGGTGTGCAGAAATTGGTAGCAAAGATCAAGGTGTCCAAAAGTAGTGAGTATCTCCTTACACCCTAACATGATACTTTGCTTTCACTTGGCTCAGTAGTAAATTAGTTACAGTTCTGTGACTTTTGGCAAACTGACTATAGTTATAGAGTGTATAGAGACCAATAGTAAGATATGACTCTTTGGTGAGTCTTAATTTATAAAGTATTTTTTCTTAGCATTCATTGTTAACAATGTTGGAAATAGCAGCAAGATATAAGTTCTACCTAAGAAGGCAATCTTCTCTTTGAGGACAGTCTTCTCTGGAAGCTTCCTCTATTGGAAAGATTGTCCAGTCCATGCCTGATTTAAAAGTAGAGAACCATAAGAAAGCTCTTAAGCTGCCCATCATCACATAGTAACGGAATAGAAGGGATAGTAGGCACTGAAGTGATGTGATCACATTCTTCCTCACTGTTATAAAGTATATTATGTTTGTATCTGAACCATGTTCTTACATATGCAACATGTATTTTTTTATTTTCTTCCTCTTGAACTGGTGCATATGCATTTACCTTTACCTTTATTAGAGACTTCCAGTTTGTCTTTCATTAATAGTAACAAAGAACTCATGGTGTTATTGTTAACTATCTTCCCAATATGGTTTTGATAGACAGGGAAGGTGTGGGTGCTGGGATTGCGGGTTCATTTTGAATAATAACTGCATCATTTTATTTAGGAGTCATGTATGAAATATGTAAATATGTGAAAAGAAAACTAATTTTAACTTTTGCTATAAATCAGAATAAATTACTTGGGAGTGTATGTTTTGGCCATCTGTTCAATATTGGGAAACTTCAGATGGAAAGAAGATTAAGAAGAAATAAAGCTTTTGTGTTAAAACATACTTAAAATATTGGTGAAAGGATATCAGCAGGTGCCCAAGCTCCAGACTTTACAAATAGATGGTTTTCTGCCTCAGATTTAAGGGATTTGCATAAGATTTTAAAATGATCTGCCCAGAAAGGCGAATTTCAGGAAACATCTCTGACACCTGCTTGGCTGAGGATGGAAGCAAAAAAAGTGTGACTGATGGATTAATCCCAGTACAGGTAGTTCTTATATAAACCGTAAGGGAACCTGCCCATTACAAGTTGCAGTTAGAGAACCATAAGAAAGGCTCTTAAGCCGCCCAAATTGCAAACCATGATGGCCATTAAGCAAGGCATTTATATGATCACCCAGCTTAACAATCCCAATTCATCTCTCCCCATCTCTCCCCATTATGATACTTAAGCAGAGCATGGGATGCCTCAGGCATGGGGCATGGGACAGGCCCTATCCCAACTTACACGTGCCTTGACTTGGGCCTCTCTTACCTCCTGAGGCATCCTGTGCTCCATCTTCCGCCCCGCTGGATCCCCGCAGATCTTAAGCTTGCTTTCCTATTCCCGCAGATCTTAGGCCTGTTTTCCAACCCACTGAGTCCCACCACCATCATGGCTCGGTCCATTGATGTTTTTCCAGTGGTGGGTTTCTACCGGTCTAATAACTGGTTCGGTGATCACGCGATTCACGCGTGCATTGCATTAACGGAAAATGAGGAGACTAATCATTTCCTGCAGCTCCGGTGAGACAGAACAGCTGACGGGTGGCCACGCCGATCAGCTGTGCTTCAAAAAAGGCCACAAAAGGCACAGAACAGAGCACGGGCAGGTGGGTGGGCCAAAATCTTCACCCGAAGAACCGGTTTGCTAGAACCGGCCTTCATGGAACAAACGTTTCGCCCAAACCGGGGCGAACCAATAGAAACCCACCCTTGCCTTTTTCTTAGGTCTTCTTTGGGAAGCAGCTACATTTCCACACAGCCTTCCTACACAGAGGCCATCCTGGAATTGAATGCCATTTTGAGAGCGGCTACAATAAATTGTGGTCACTCCAAAATGGCACCCGCTTTCAGGATAGTGGTATGCAGCCTCTGTAGGCAGGCCGAGGGGCAGATTGGCTGGCTCTCCTTCCCGAACATGATTTCCGATCTGCCCCTCAGTTTCTCTGTATAATATGGAGGCTGCATGGTGCCATCCCAAAAGCAGGCCCCAAATTTTGTTCACCTGATCCTGGGAATGCCACAGTGGATGGAATTTCGGGTAGGGGTTGCAAGTCCGTTTGTACGGTGCTGTCGTAATTTTGAACAGTCACTAAACGAACAATCCTAAATTGAGGACTATATGTATTTACCTTGCAGCTTCACGAATGCCATCCTTACCTAGTATGGGAATAACAACTCCTAAGATTCCCAACCAGCAAAGTTGTTAGTGTTTACTGTGTGGATACCAACCATTTAACGAATCGCTGGGTGAAAATGGATCCTGGGAGTTATATCAGTTCTTCTGGAGAAAAAGAATAATGTGTATAGGGAAAATTACTAGTTCTGCATAGAAAGAATTAAAGCAGAAAACCCAGTGCCTTTAAAGGAAAAGTTTGCTGACGCATGTCCTACATGACGCATGTCCTACATAAGGAGCTGCTATGGCTCAAGTGGTAAGATAACAGTACTGCAGTACTGCAGATCAGCAGTTTGGCTGATCGAATCCCAC
>JANHJO010005189.1:25525-35836 GCA_032468235.1 Pseudoxyrhopus heterurus | reverse complement strand
CACGGCATAGCTCATAGCTTCACTGAGCTACGCAAGCCCCTTCACCACGACAAGGCAGTGATCCTTGAAGGGGGGTGTAGTGGATAGGACTGAATTATTTCTGGGGATTCAAGTTCAAGTCCACCTTCAGACATAGAAACTCAATGGATTACTTTAGGTAGGTCACTCTCCCTCAAATCAATCCATCTTGTAGAATCCAATCTGGGTCAGTCACTGGGACCAGAGGTTTAGTCTTCCAAGCTTTTAGATGCATCCTCAGGGAACTTCTCTCCAACAGAGTGTCTGTCTTGTAGAGTTGGTGCTATAGAAAAAAAATTGCAGGATGAAGAATTTGCAAACCAATAGAGAATAAATTATAGAGAGACAATGCTAACAGATAAAAATTATTCTTGCTTATATGTCCTACCCATAAATGTCACTTTCTTTTCTTGATGCCCAGTTGTTTTACATTCAGATTCCTGAATGGCTCCATTATCATGTGAAAGAAAAGAAATGCATCAGCTTCTGTGTTTGGGAGAGAGCATCATAATTGGTTCAGATGCACACTTCATTTGGAAACTGGAAGGGGCCTCTCCATTGTAGAGTTATCCACAAAGTAGGCCACCAAAAAGTGGGGTACTTGGAGAATAAGCAAGGTGAATAGAATGTCAGACAAACACAATGCCTTTATTTAAAAACTCTGGATCTACCACCTCTGCCTCTGGAGGAAATATGCCAGCCATCTGATGTGTGTGGGCTTTTCCCTGGCAGCAAGAAAGCTGAAGGGAGGTGGGAACAAAATAAATGTCAGTTTTTCATTTTTTCCGGACATGTCACTTTATAAATAGAGGTATCTCTGATGGAAGGAAAGCAAGGATACTGAACCAGTGCCCAACGTCGATGGGAAAGGGGGATTTTGTCTGCTGGTTTTGTGGAAGTAATCAATTGGAGAGGGGAATATTTGCAGCCACTGTTTTGAGGAAAAGTTAAGTGAAGAATGGGGCTAGTCCCAAGCTGGTACTCACAAAGAACAGTGTATAGAAGGCAAGGCGAAAGAAATTGGAAAGAAAGAAGAGACTGAAGGGATGGGCCAGGTGCTGTTCTGTGCACAGCAAGGTGAGTCTGGCAGGCTTGGGACAAGGGCCAATTACAGATGGAAGTAGGAGCCCTATGCCCTCATCTATTGGAGCACCAGGTTTGCTGTTATCATTACTATCAGTTCCTCTAACTATTGGGGCGGCAACTATAATTTGAGAATGACCACAGAACTGTTTCTGACAAAGCAAGGAAACATCTAAATATATGCCACCAGAAAAGCAGAAGGGAAAGTGTGCATTGAGTATACTTCTTTATCTAGTAACTGATTATTTGATTATCTGTCTGTTCCTTTCAAAGAAACATTAATGCATTCATTCTAAACTATGGTTAGAGATAGCACTCGGGATAACAGGAGTTTGCCACTAAATTACTTTTCCAGTAATATTCTGACTTGGAGCTGAGCACAATATCTGTGGCCAAGATACTTCCTTATAAAGCCTTTGTAGTGTTGCAGATTCCCATGAAAAACATTGCTAAATGGGTCTCTAAATTTGCATTCAGACATACAGATCTCACAATTCCTCAATATACTAAACTAAACTGACACATTTTCCTCCCTCTTCTCTTCCTCTAGAACTCTTGGGATCAACTAAACGGCTGAATGTGAACTACCAAGATGTGGATGGGTATGTAATTAAACAAAGACAAAAATATTCATGATTTAAATAGAATTTTATTACTCATTATATATGTATACATATATATATACTGTATATATATATGCCTAATTTGAAAATTGTGGATTTGGCCAGCATACCATAAATTAAATTTCATTACTTTAATTAAAATTTAAAAACTTGATTGTAATAGGCAAATAAGAAATCCCATTCATGTACTTCTCAACCTGGGAAATTCCCATCATCCCATATCCAAAGCTTGAGAACAACCCAGGTTTTTAATGCCTTTCTAAAGGCAACAAAATAAGGGCCAAATGTATGTTTGGGGGATTACTCCAGAGTGCAATTGCCACAATGGAAAAGCCATGCTTCCTGGATCCCACCAGATGCCATTGATTCAGGGAGGGAACACAAAATGTGCCCACTCAATTGGAATGTGTGGGATGAGCAAATATTATAGGGGAGAATCAGTCCTGCAAATAGCTCAGTTCTTCATTATGGACATATGAAGAATCTGTAGTTATTGCTTTCTCCTTGAGTTCTACTCTGATTACAAGCTGAAGGATAACACTGTATATGTTTTGTCTCTTGCTCTGCCATTGACTCCCCTGTATGAGCTTGTGTCCATCACTTCACGTTATGAGTGCAAAACGCAAATCTAAAATATAAATTTGTCCTTAAAATACTGCAGGCAGATACTTCATTCAAATTATTAATAGCAAAATGTCCTTCTGTCCTACAAATGGGTATAGTTTATAACTGCGAAATGGCTGGAAATTCATGGCAAGCAAATTAGAGAAAGCCAAATTTGAGCTTGCATCAAGAGAGATTTGAGATCTACAGCCATAGACCCTTTGAAGAAATACCGGTATCACTGTGCTTCCTGAAAAGAAAAAATAATCCCAAATCACTTCTGGAGAAGTACAATAATTTCCCAGAATAGCTATAGTACAATGGATTAAGGGCTGAGGTCATATCATACATGCATAATTCAGTGAGTTAATGCCACAGCTATTTAAATGCATGAACATGTAGCTAATGATCCTCAATCATTATCTATTTATATAATATCAGTACAGTATTATTTCCCAATCCTGATATTAAGTGGAGCAGAATGCTTTTCTGGTTTTCTAGTTGCCACCTTTTTTATTTTTGCAGACCAATTGTTCTAACAGGGAGATTGCATCTAACTCCCACAAATTTTCAAATGAGTGAGGCAAATATGCCTATGTGATAGTCATTTGACATTCAAGTTAGAAGGAATAACTCGGATTCTGAGCTAGATGCAGTCTAAGATAAATGTCTGTATGAAGAAATGTGATGGAAAATTTCCAAATTTTCCCTTCCACGATGAATTGTGGGGATTTGGGACAAATAAAATACAGAACAAATAAACTAGTCAGATGCTCAACCTAGATATCAGGCCCAGGCCTGCTATTAGCTAGAAGGAGGAAACTATGTGAGGGAGTAAGTGAGGACAAAAAAACTTAAGACTTCTGTTATGTTATTGGGAATATTGCCAGGAATAGAGGGATGTGCTTGAGCTATTTTTGCCTCATTTGTCAAAATAATTTGACTTTGTTTACTTTACACATTGATTAGAAAAGTTTGCTGCTTCATCTTAGGCAGAAAAATGTCTTGAGATGGCCCTGCTAGAGATCGCATGCTGACAAAAAGATGAGGTGAAAAATTCTGAGGAATAGTCATAAAAATTTTGAGGAACGGTGATAAAAACCATAGACAAGTCTTGAGTGGACTGTAGGATATATTCAAATTGGAATGTACTAGTGTTGCAATCCTATCCACTAGAGCAGCAGTCCCCAACCTTTCTAGCTTGGCAGCCCGGTGGGGAGGGGGGCGTGTGAGTGGTAGGCACACACATGCACACACAGCTCCATTTGTGGGAGTGGCGGGCGTGTATGCCGTCCACTCACGTGAATGGAGTTTTGTGCGTGAGTGGAGGATGCTTGCACTTGTGCTCTAAGCTCCATTGCGTGAACAGCAAACACTTGTGCTCACACGTGAAGCTCTACTCACACAAATGAAGGACACTTGTGCTCACGTGCGAAGCTTCACCCACATGAGCAGAGGGCGCTAGCATGCAAAGCTCCATTCACACGAATGTTGCTTTGCGTGCAAGTTCAAGTGCCCTCCACTCACGTGAGGGGAGCTTCCTGTGTACCTGCTTGCCTGCTGCTCACACGAATAGAGCTTCCTGTGTGCGCGGTTACCCATCTCTCCTACAGCCCAGTTTTGAACAGGCCATGGCCTAATAGGGGGCCACGGCCCAGGGTTGGGGACCCCTGCACTACAGATTAATAGTAGTGATAGTAGTCTTTTCATAAGCATTTTGCCATATAAAGTAATAAAATATGGCATTAACAATCAATATTGTTAATGAATCAATAACAATTCAGTGTAAGATTACCCCAAAAACCTGAATTCACTAAAGCTGACTCAAATTTTAGGTTTAAATAAAGAATTTTAGAGCCTAAGGTGACACAAAGGAAGAGATCTTATAGAGCCTAGGAGCAGGTCAGAATAATTTCTTTTGACACGCTTTTCTTTCAGTTGTTCACAAATATACCGAGTTGAAAGTCGGTTTATGAGTGCATCTCTTTCAACATTCTTTCAGAAAAAGGGGATCTGTAGATATCCCATGTGGTCGGGGGGAGGAGAAATTCTAGTTCTGGGCAAAGAACTTGTACTATCAACAAGGGCATTATTACTTCTTGATACTTTTACTCCTTATATGCCAGATACAAACTTACAGAATGATGGAAATGTTGCAGTTGACATGAGAAGAACCATTCATACACATCCATATCAAATATACATAAATACATAATAAATTTATGTTTGGAATGCAGGAAATAAATTTTTTATATAGCTTTTATAAATTATTTTGCCACTAGGAATTTGCCAGGACTTCACTTTTATAAGATGAAAGAAACGTTCTACGGTAGAAACTCATACATTTTGTAACTTATAAATTTTAAAACTCATAATGCTTCTGTGTTTGGTAAAGTTTACAATTTATAACATATTTTATGTATTTATTAGTGCAGAGTTTAATCTTCTAGCTATTTAACAAATCTTAAAAGCTAATATTTCTTCAATGATTCTAAGAATTAATTCATTGTTGAGCTATTGTATCTTAAACTATTGATTACATCCATTCTCTTGTCAACAGCAGCTGTTCTCTAGTGTTTCCTCGCTTTCTGTAGACTAAATTTTGTATTGTATTATACTCCAAGAATTGAAAACGAATAAATGCTGTGAGAGTTAGAGCCATATGTTCCAGCTATTACCATGGTGTATCAGTTAAGAGACATAGACAGCTACATATCAAGAAGACATTGATTATATCTCACTTCGTCAGTTTCTCATTAGGTGGTCTTAGCCAAACCACTTGCTTTAGGTTCACTGATGCCAATTCTAATATGGGGAAAGATCTGGACATAAGCAAGCTTGGATAATGTTAAACCTTCTAGTGGGTTATTGTTCATGGTTCAGGCACATTTTATCAACATTGTCCCACGGCTCTTTTCCAACTTACATCATGGAATCTAGCAGTGATGAGGTAGGCATCTCTGCATTTGTGCTCTCACATTGCTCCATTTGTCAAATAACATCAGTGTTGTGAGGCGATCCTCCAGTCTCAGTTGTGTCTTGCTTTAGGACTGAATGAATACTTCAGAGTCGCTTAATGGGCTATAGGAAAGCTTAGTTGCAGACCAAGGGGGCAGAAAGTGCCCTTTTATTGGTTGTTTTCAGTAACACTGAGAATTTCAGCAGGAATGGCAGGCTGCCACAACCTCCGTGGGACTCCCACAGGTTACCAACTCCTGCTAGGCAATGCCAATACAGCTCTCGATGGCTATTCTTCCTAGCTCTTTGGGCCTGCCCCTTGGATTGGGCACAGGGCTCTTTCAGATGCTCTGGCCAGTCTTCCTGGCTGTGAGAGCTCTCCTTCCCATGGAGAGGTTACCGTGGGGATAATTGGAGCCTCCAGGCCTGCAGCAGAAGCCCAGCATGAGATGACTGCTTGCTGGCTGCCTCTGGCTAAGAAAAGACCTCCCTGATGGAGACTGTCATCATGCACAGGGCAACTAGTGGTGTTGGTATTCCTTGCGTTAATGGCTGCTATTAAATCCTCTCAGACAGGCTCCTACAGGAGGCCAAAAGACACAACTGCTTCCAATCTGCGATGGATGCCCATCGCTATTGAGCAGTGTCAGAGGGCTGAACCAGGCTGTCACTGAAGTCGCCCTCCACACTTTTCACTCCTGCCGGGAAAAACAGGACCGCGAATCGGGGCACCATTGCCGCTGAGGCTGGGTTCCCGTGGGTCCCGAGCTACCCTCCATCCTTTCCAATGAATAAAATCGGCACTAAGCGATGGGAAGGCGGGAGCCAGCGGGGAAGGAGGGGTCTGGATAAACAAGCCTCTTTCACAAACCCCAAACACAAGATCTATTCATCCTCAGTGGCCTCACACACTCAGGCGATAGGAAAGTGGTGCTGGGAAAGAGATGGCCATAAGCAGGACAAGTCCAGGGAGGTAAGAGGGGGGAGGGGAGATGCTCCCCCTACTGAGAGACAGCTGGTCACTTGTCCCAAGGCCAGCATTAGCTTTTCTGTCTGACCTTTTGGGTGCTACTCTGAACACACACACACACACACACACACACCACAATAAGAAGTAACTCATTAGACTGCTTAATCTTCCTACAAGACTGCTTATACACTTTTTTTTTTAAATTAGAGAAATAAAAAAATCCACTCATACCGCCAGCATATTTTAATGAGCAAAAAATCCCTTTATGAGCTTCAAGCTTGAGGCAGGCATCTTAGTTCTTTTCAGATGGGACAATAATTAAAAATATAACACTTGCCAGTTATTGAATCTTAAAAGAAGCATCCTAAATCAGAATGTACAACTTGGGGAAATTGGGGGGGGGGGTGTCTGTAAGCATGCTGGGGACCAGAGTTTAAAACTAGATGGGGCCAGGGCAAATAGATAGATGACATCCATATAAAAACTAAAACTGGATTTAGAATGAATGAAAATTACACTGAAGGAATTAGATCCAATAAAATGGATACTCCCCATTTATTTAACGTTTCTCCTCTTCGGCCACGTTAAACCTTTTGAAGAGTTCTAAGACTATATATGGCTCAGATTATAGCTTTTATTTTAGTCAGTTAGTGCTAAGGTATGTCCATCCCTGTTTTCCTAGGCAAGGAGGGTATCAAAATGCAGACATCAGGTCACAGCTTAGCAGCTTGCTCAAAGTCCTCTATTTATTAGAGCCAAGAGGGGATTGTTTGTGTCCTGCAGAACCATGGCAGCAGACTTTCCCATGTGCAAGAGTGTATGTATAACAAGGTCTTCAAAGGAAAATGAAAAAGTTTGGGGAACATTAACAGGACAATGCCAGAAAAAGAAATGTGTCATTAAGCATTCTGGGCTTGTTTGGTCAATGCTGAAACTGTGTAAATGGCAACACCTCCACAAAGAAAGGAGCTTACCAGAGTCTCTAACTGTAAGCGTCTGTGATTTCAGGATCTCTCTATTTGCCAGGACACTGTAATAATACCAATATCACAAACATTCTCAAATTTAATATGTTCCAGAAATACTGAAGGATATACTATGAAGTGCCACTTTCCAGCCATTATATCAACTAAATTTGTTGAAAGTTATGGTCAACCACATCTGGAATACATCATATTGGGGAAAATGCTTCCTTTTCTCCCCAAAATTTAATAGTGGTTCCCTAAAACCCTGATTTCTCATAACAATTCTGTAAAACAGATTAATCTTAAAAATAGTGGCTAGCCTAAGGGTAGCTAGATAGCTTCAAAGCTGAATAAGAGTTCGAACTTGGTTCTTGTCCAATGTTTATACTGCACTGTACAGTGCTGACTTTCAAATCTTCTATATTGCTCCCATATCTATATGGAGGACTAGAATCATCATTAAAAATGGTTATCACCACCAAGAGGATGTGCAGAGATGAATCGTGCCAGGGTGGATCGTGTGCCTAAAGGGAGTTACATTTCTTGTGGTGTCACTCTTAGTAGTTTTGAGTTCCCAACATATCTCCTAATAGGGAACATGCCTGAGCCAGGGTGGGTCAGACTGTATGTTCAGAAACCACTGAGACTTGCCCATCAAGTGATCCTATTCTTTTTCTTTTTTCTTTTCTTGGTTTCAGGTTTTCAGCTTTGCACCATGCAGCCTTGGTTGGAAGCCTGGAGCTTATCTCTCTGCTGCTGGAGGCACAAGCCATTGTGGATATTAAGGACACAAATGGTAAGACATTTGCCTATTATGGCTTCTTCCCGTGCATGATTAGATGTTCTCTGCAGCAACAGCCAATGTGGGGAATCACTCTCATCTCACTAATGAAAAGTGTCATTTGCGAACAATGTGCGATAGGCGACATTGCTTCTAGGGAAGTAATATTTTGAATAATATTTTGGAACAAGAACACAGGATTGCCATACCCCATCTTTTGCCCCAATAGAGATTGTCCGCTTACTGGACCAGCCCTAACCCATGATTAAGATCCAAAGATCTAGTACAGATAGTCCATGATTTAGAACCATTCATTTAGCCACCATTTAAAAATATGTCAGTGTTAAAAAAAAAAGGGACCAGTTCTCACACTTAGGACTGTTGTAGCATCCCTACAGTCATGTGATCAAAATTTGCATGCTTGGCAACCAGCAGTATTTACAGTGGTTGCAGTATCGCCATTTGCAACCTTCCCAGCCAGTTTCTGACAAGCAAGTCAATGGGGGAAGTTGGATTCAATTAACAAGTGTGTGATTCACTTAACAACTATTGTGATTTGCTTAATGTCTCTGGCAAAAAAAAAAGGTCATAAAATTGGACACAACTCACTTAACCACCTTGCTTAGCAACAGAAATTCTGGTTCCAATTATGCTTGTAAGTCAAAAAGTACCTGTATGGTTTTTTTTTTAAAGTTTAATTTCTTATATCTACATTCGCAAGATGGGCCTCTATAGTCTCCACATTAGGTGGCTGATCTCTTGTCTTTTCTGTTCTGATATTTGTCTTCCTACAGGAATGCGCCCTTTACACTATGCTGCCTGGCAAGGAAAGGTGGAGCCAGTGCGCCTCCTGCTACGGGCATCTGCTTCAGTCAATATGGCATCATTGGATGGACAGGTCCCACTGCACCTGTCTGCCCAGTATGGCCACTATGAAGTGGTAAGTGGGGAATTATGGTGGAGGAAGCAAAAGATAAAAGAGGTTCTCGTAACTCTGTGTGATAAGTCAAACCCTCATTCTAAAGTTATGTATGGAGAAGCAAATTGTACTTCTGTAAAGACAAACACAAGAAGGACAGGAAGGCCTGGAGAAACGTTGTCCATGGGGTCGCGATGGGTTGGACACGACTTCGCAACTAACAACAACAAAAAAAGCTACACAAGGGAGTGTCAACATGCTGAAAATGGCGGCCACTTCTGGCCGAAGGGCGAGTGATCTGTCCTCCTTCCCCAACATAAGTCTGGAGATCTTCCAAAGATAAGTGTGCACTGGATGATGGGTGGATGAAGACCAGGTCCAAAACCTTTGAGGTCCCAGTGGGGCAGGATCAGGACGGGAGAGGCCACATCCCTGCGGTCACTCCTAGGAGCAAATGTTGGGGGGGGGGGTGCTGCGGCAGCCGGAACTTCCAAACTGAGTCATAAGCACCTTTGGGGGGGATATGTGGTAACTTAAAACGGCCTCTAAGTGACCAGTCATTAAGCAAGAACTACCAGTATTCTCTCTTGTGCTGCCATTTGTCTGTCTATATGTATCACCCAATCCTCAAATGTCCACCATATGAAGGAAGACATATGATAGTTTACTTTGAGTAATTTTACTATTTTTCTCAGAAATCCTATTCACTTTGGGAGTGGGGGGAGACTCAGTTCCAATTTTCCATCAAATTCACAATCTCCCACTTTCTAGCTTGGTGCTTAACCACTAGACCAAACTGGCATTTTAAACATTTGTAATCCATACTCAGTCCAAAAATTTAGAAAAGGTCATACCTGTAGTGCCTAATTCAGCACCACTTCTTCCAGTTCCTTTTGCTATTGTCATTTTTGTGTAGTTTCCCCAGAAAGTACCATTTCTACCTCCTTCGATATTCTGTTATGGCTGTCTAAAAATCCTCTTGCTTTCTGAATTGAATTCAGTTTAAATCTCTGAATCTCAAACAAAATTCTTTCTCATTTCCAATAAAGCCAGGTAATCCAGTTCTTTTTTTTTCACATCTTTGCCTTGATCCTCTCTCTTATTCTCTAAATTTTATCATTCATTTGTTTTACCTCTCCAGATATTTGCTTTATAGAATTTTCCATTTTCCCTCATCTTCTCTCTCAATTTACAAATCCATACTATTTTCAAAAGCATCTATTTTATTTTCCACCTGTTCAAGCAATTTCTGAATTTGTGTATGTTGCTCTAAAAAGCCTTCTCTTGCCATTTTTCTAGTTGCAATTTTTATAACAATCCAAAAGTCTCCAGCAAGCCACTCCTCCCCCCGTCTTACTATCTTTTTGTGGTGTGTGTGTGTGTGTGTATAC
>JANHJO010005189.1:0-16580 GCA_032468235.1 Pseudoxyrhopus heterurus | reverse complement strand
GCAGCCCGCCTCAACCGGCCCTCCCCGCTTTTGCTTGGGGTGGGGCGCGAGAGGGAGAGAAAGAGCTTTCGTTTTTCTGCTGGGAGGCAGACAGAGTCCTAAAGAAAGAGAGAGAGAGAAAGAGAGAGAGAGAGAAAGAGACAGAATGAGAGAGAGAGAGAGCCTGGGAGCAACGGAGGTGGAAGGGGGAAAGAGAGAAGGTCCCTCCCTTCGGGGGGGGGACAGTTCAGTGGTCGCTCAAGAGAGAGACTGAAAAGAGGGAAAGGAGGAGGAAGAAAGGAAGATCGCGCCCGCCCGAAGAGTTACAGCCTCCATAGAAAGGTAAGAGACCCTGTTTACTTCCTCACTTTCTTTTCCTTACCCCGAGAGAGAGCCTAATTTCGAAAGACCTTGGATGCAGAAGGGGGGGGGGGCAGTCGGGATCAGGGTGAATATATGAACATAGGGAGTGTGCACAAGAGGTATGGTGCGGGTCAAGGAGGGTACACAGAGGTGTGGCTGGCCAGGAAAGGTATGTGGGGTGCAACATGGGTTGGGAACGGTGCACAAGAGCATGGCACAAGTCTGGGAGGTTGTAGAGATTATATGAGTGGCTGGCACAGAAACAGGAGCCAGAGGAGAATGCACAAGTGGGGGAGATTTACTTCAACAACTTGCAACTTTTCCTGCTGGCTTCCCCATTGACTGCCTGGGGAAGTCAGCAGGGGAGGTTGCAAATGACAATCATGTAATAGCAGGGCACTGCAACCAATCCTAAGTGGAAACTATTTGCCTAGTGCCCAGATCACAATCACATGATCACAGGAATGCTGAGATGGCCGTAATTCCGAGGACCTGTCATAACCATCATTCATTCAGCAGCACTGTAATTTTGCAGTTGCTGAACAAATGGCCATAGGTCAAGGATGGCCATAGGTACAAATGGCCATGGGTACAAAGATCCTGATTCTGTTGTTAACATCCATTATATGATGCTGCTGAAACTATTTGTAAAAGAAGCATTCTGGAAGCATCTAGGTAATGAATAAATAATCCACTTTAAACTTTTAGATGAACGTATGTATTCCATAAGTACCAAAGTTGCCCTCTAAAACAGCCCCTTGGTCCATGTGGTGTAGTCCTGGACAGTGTGCCCCACTGGGAAAGATCGGCCATGCAGACACCTAGTCCACTGCCTTACCTTTACATGCGCTCTGTTCTGACATGCGTGTTTTGTCTCTACATGCAGGCCTGACTCTTTCCCGCATGGTGTCCACACATCAGTGCCAGAGCCATGCAAAGGGACTGCAGGTTACCACAGCCACCCCTCCTGGTGGGCTACAACTACATACCGACGCCTCTCCGTCACAGGCACCCCTCAGCCTCCCTACAGGTTGGGGCCACCTCACCCTGACTAGGACAGCTCCAGCACCTGAGAGCCCAGGTCAGGGGTACAGCTGGGCTGGGCTGGGCAAGCCTTCCTAGTAGTCTGGCTGCCTGACTGCAGCATAGGAGAGCACAGGCCAGGGAGAAAAGCAGCAAGGAGAAGGGAGATGTCTGGTTTATGATATTTATCACTGGAGTATTTAGCTTTGGAGACATGTCCTCACTCACACATACCCACTTGTTCTTGATTGATTTACGCGCGGGTGTACGTGTGCATGCGTAGCACTGTTGGGGCCTCAATCTTGACTCTGTCTTTGTTCAAAAGATGGATAATGTGCTCTGTGCTCCAAATATTGATGAATGCTACCTTAACCAATGGCAAGGGTGGCTGAGGGTTACAGTTCAGCAACCATTGCAGGAATACATTTTGCCCATTCTTGCACTACAACACTATGCTGCTACGTTTGTAGTAGACATCTGTGGACACTTCCAACTCTACCTGGTAACCCCACTAAAGGTACATTTGTTTGTTTCTTCTTCTTTTTATTTTAAGGACAGTTTTAATTATCAGGGCAGAATTCTGATGGCTATGCCACCCACCACACACATCTAATAGAATGACACACTTTTCTCTCCTTCCATCTGCACGTGCAAGTCTGGCATTCCTAGGCATTCCTTCAAAATCAGCAGAGCCAAGCATGTTTGCTCTGCTTGCCTGCTTGCTCGCTATTACATCTTCCCTCAAATAACCTGGTATGGTGGATTTAGAGTCAAAATCAGAATAAGTGCAGGCTGATGTAAGGAAAGTGTCACATAGCTAAATTCCTTCATTGCTTGGCAACTAATCTCTTTCTGAAAACTGGGGTTTCTAATTCTAATTAGAAACTGGGTTTTAATTTTGTGCTGACAAAGCCTGCAGGGCTGGGAAACTGGCTACTACTGATTGCTTTCTGTCACCTAACATTTTCTTTCTTATGGAAGAAAAGCCTTATCTCCCTCCTTTTCCTCTTTACAAAATGCCATTTGAAATTTCTCCCCTCCTGTCCAGCAGGTGATAGAAACAGTGTGGGCAGCGAAGGCAGTATTGGCAGTATCCGAAGTGCTGGTAGCGGTCAAAGTACTGAGGGTACCAATGGACAATTCATGGGAATCCTCATTGAGAATGTAAAGGTAAGGAAATAGTATTTTTTTGTGCAATAGTGTGAGAATCTTTTATTCTGTGGTCTTCAGTTTATATTCACCCAATTACCAGTGCTTATCTGGCTGAAGTTGATTTTAAAGTGATAAATTCATCAGATTCGTGAGCAGAAAGCATCCAACACAGCAGAGGCATAACAGAATTCAAAGACACATGAAGCCAAAACCCAAGGAAAGGCCTTGACAATTTTAAGAATGGAATTTATGGTGATCTTCACTGATTGCCATAGTTCCAGAAACCTTTTATGGAATGTTTACATGCCATCAGGAGAGCCAGTCTGGTGTAATGATTAAGGTGCCATGCTAAAAACCAGGAGGCCGTGATTTCTAGTCCTTAGGCAGAAAGCCAGCTTAGGGACATTGGTCCAGTGACTCTCTCTGTCTTAGGAAGATGGCAAGGGCAATCACACCTGAAAAATCTTACCAAGAACACTGCTAGAGATTAAGTCAGAGAATGAATGAATGAATGCTTTGTTCCACTTTTATTATTTTTATAATAAATAAGCTAATGTGGCGAACATACCTGATACTCTTTCCTCTTGCTATTTTCCCCACAATAGCAACCCTGTGAAGTGGGTTGGATTGAGAGAGAGCGATTGGCCCGAAGTCACTCAGTTGGTTTTCATGCTTGTTGTTGTTGTTAGTTGTGAAGTCGTGTCTGACCCATCGTGACCCCTTTTCATGCTTAAGGCAGAATTAAAACTCAAGGACTCTTAGTTTCTAGCCTGGTGCTTCAACCACTAGACCAAACTGTTTCTAATTGTGAGAAATCAACATGGATTTGAAAGCAAACAGACACACATATGCCATCAAGTTGGTCTCAACTCTTAACCACCATAGGTTGGCCTTCTCCAAGATGATGTCTCCCCAGCCTGGCCTTTCAGAACTTCCAATGATGCACCCAATGCTGTTGTAATTGAGTCCATCCACTTTGTTATTCAAGACTTAAGAGAAGAAAATCTTTGCATAATGTATCCAAAATGATCTTTTGAGTTTGGTCGGCAGCCTGTCCTGATTGCTCTCCAAATATTAACAGTCTCAGAACTTACTTGGGCACACCTGGCTCTGACAAGACCATTTAATCCATTACACCAGACATGCTTTGCCTGGTTTGGCTGTCTCTTGACAAAGCCAAGCCCTCTTGTCTTTTCAGACACTAGCTGTATTCCTAAGGGAGTACCTGGGTCTAGGACAGGAATGTTTGGGCTGGTTGCTGGCTTGGTTTCATTGATGAGGCCCAGCAGCAGAGGATCCACTTCTTGAATTCTTCTTCCTGATCCTGATGTTAGCAGGGCTCTGGGGACCAGACCATAACATTGTAATCATGTACTTCCGCTCAGGTGATACTGCCTTTAAGCAAGCCATTCTCGTTTTAAGGCGCTTATATCTCACTTGGGGCTTATGTTCAACTTCATGATTTGTAATTAGCAAGATGGTTATGACAAAAAACTAAAAAGAAATCAATTGTGAGAGATAATGTGCTTTTTATGGCCAAGCTAGATGAGATGTAGGAGTATTTTTTCATTTAACAAAAAATTGAGCTGCAGTTTTCTTTAAGACCTTTGTCAGACATAACAGCTCTGAATTTGATTTAAGTACTGTTGAGTGACAGAGCTGATTGTTGCTCTTTCCCTAGAGGCTATATTTCTGTTCAGGTTCCAGGTCCTCCTCAACCAGATTACTCCCCACTATGGAAAATATAATAATACTTGGTATTATGTTCTCGTCTTCAGATAGCAATTGCCTGGAAAGTCCGAGAGTATACAGTATATGAATATATCAGAAGGCGGCTGGTTGGGGAAGGATGTTCTTTATTATTTAGAGATGTAACTGGGTGTTCTGTGGCAGCCATTTGAAAGGACAGGGTAACTGTATCTGACAAAATTCCCAAGAAATACCTGTACAATCCCTTTACATAAAGCAGTGTTGTGTTTTGTTCTGATGTAACAAACTGGGTATGAGGAGACAGCAGTCTTCGTCTTTGGGGATGAATTGGTGACGGTTTGCATTCCCATTCCTTTTCTTTTCCCACCTGGGCTTTGAAAATGATATAGCTTCCATAGATCAGTGTTGCTGATCTGTATGTGAGAAATAAAAAAAACAGCCAATTCATTGCCCAGTTGTAAGTATGCTTTTGCTGATGCTATATGCAAAGTCTTTTGAGTATGAGAAAAAAAACAACCCTATGTCTGGGGAACTTGATGACTGAGGGCTCTCTTCACTCTTGTGTTTGCAGCCACTTTTGCCTGGTGGGGAGGATGTGCAGCAACATGTCCTGAGTTCAAATTCTCACAATGGCCAAACCAGCTCCTTGGGTAAGTGGAGATGTTGTCATCTTGACACAAGAGGAGTAGATGTCACAGAGGTGGAAAGAGCCTCTTTTCTAATGGCAACAAATACAAGCTTTGCATGAGGTGAACATTCAGCTGGGTTGGCATGCTTGCATGGCAGGGAGACTGTGCTATTAAGTTCTAAACAAAATAAAGAGTTCCACCCCCTGCTCAGGCAGGAAACCCTATACCATTCCAGACAAATGGTTGTCCAATCTCTTCTTAAAACCTTCCAGTGATGGAGCACCCATAATTTCTGGAGGCAAGCCGTTCCACTGATTAATTGTTTTCACTGTCAGGAAATTTCTCCTTAGTTCTATGTTACGTCTGTCCTTCATCAGTTTCCATCCATTGCTTCTTGTCCTGCCTTCAGGTGCTTTGGAGAATATGTCTACTACATAGACTTAGAGCAGAGGTATCAAACTGGCGGCCCATGGCCAGATGCGTCACGCAAAGGCCACGTCCAACCCAGCTCCGCAAAGGGTGGAAAATATCATAAAACGTCACGTGATGGCAACGTGATGCGACAAGTTTGAAACCCATGACTTAGAGCAAGGCTCTTGCTATCTGCCCTGCAGTGTCAAATGCTGCTTTTATACAACAGTTTTTTCCAGCTTGATAACCTCTAAATGAGCTGGATTGCAACTCCCAGATTTCCCATTGGCAATATTGGCTGGAAACTATGACAGGAGAAGCCCCACACTTCTGAAAGGTATGGTGCAGAAGGCTGCTCCAGATGTCCATGAAAATCTATGTCCGAATGTCTTTGGTATGAACAATGAAAAATTGAAATTCAAGACCATGTGAGAATTGACTTTAAAACAATATATTGTTTAAAATGAAATTGAGTATACTGTTGATTGTACTCCCCTAATCCACCAAGAAGCTTCTGGTAGCTTTTGAGAAAAAATGGATTTTTATATTAAAAATGTACAGGACAGAAATGTAAATAAAGTGTACATTCCCTGTTGGTGAATTCCATGGGTGTAAATACAGAAAGTGCCACCACCGCAGTGTAAGGATTTCTAATTCTCTTCCATGCCCTATTCCAGGGATTCCCAACTGGGGGTGCAAAATGATATTCCAAGGGGTGCGAAAACTTGGGTTTAGAAGTTTCAAAATTATAGTGTATATGTATAATTATATGCATATAATTATTTATTTTTTAAGGGGTGCGAGAATATATCAGAAGCGTTCTAGCGGTGCAGGGGATAGAAAAGGTTGGGAACCCCTGCCTTATTCAAACAAACAAATGTTATGTAGCAATGGGCCTTTTTGCATGACTGTGTCCTGAATTGATTCTTCCAAGACTCCGTTGCCTGCTCTGATTTTTGCTTTGATTCTTTCCAGGGACACAAATGCATCAGAATTTCTCCAATGACAGGATCTTCTCCCACCAATATCTACGCCCAGAGCAGCTCCTGGAAGGGAAGGTATTGTAATTTCTTTGTTGAAAGAATAGACAACCCTTAGAAATGTTGCTATCAGGTGTTCCTCAAGATTCCTTAAAAAACATCTGGTGCCACGCTTGCCTGGAATCAGAAAATGAACAGAAGAGTTGAAAGGATGCAGGGGAGTAATACGGTAGTACAAGGTAGAGGAACAACAAATGCAATGCTGAGGCTGCAAGTATGTTAAGACTATTGTGTGTTTCATCTTTTCTGGAATTATGTTGGCAAAGAGGCATGCAGGGGGTTGCAGACCCCTGACCTTCCCTGGCAAGGTCTCTTTTTATAGTATTGCTATCAGAATAGAGAGAGTAAAATGCCAAGGGCAGCAGATGTTTCTATGGCTACTATAAAGAGTTGTGCAAGGGCAGAGATCACTCTTCCCAGGAAAACGTTGCTAATAGCATTTATGTTGAGTGCAGTGGTAAACAAAAGAATTACATAATAAAATTACTCCTTAGATTTGCTGAGATCTTTCCAAGAAATCGTATTTCAATACGATTAATAGCTGGAAATAAATCAGTAAATTTAAAACTATTAAATTGCACTTTCTGTACTCTGGTCTTGATTTGGAAAGTGCACTCAAAGACCATTTACAAGGACTTTCCAAAGAATAACAATTAGTTCATATCTTTTCATTTTATCAAGAGAAATTTTTATTACATCCATTAAATAAGTGCACATCGAGCATGCCGATGAATGGCAAAGCTCCATATTAAATCCAAGTTGGTACAAGTGTTGACAATCTGCTACTTTCCAATAGACGCCCCGCCCGGACCTTAATGAGTGGCCCATCACTCAGAAAAAGTGGGGCTTAAATTACAGCCAAAATAAGTAATCTAATGTCAACCAAAACTCCTATCATCCTTACCCATTTGGTAAATTGGAGATAGGTGACCTAATGCCCTGCTGCGTGACTGTTCTTGGGGGGGGTTTAATACACGTGCTCAAGCATACTATTAATATTTTGGTAGAATAACCAAAGGACAATAGAAATGTAAGGATCATTGTGGTCTTTTCCAAAGGGGACTTTTCTTTCTTTTTTGCAGGATGCTGCAGCTATTTACAATTGGCTAAGCGAATTCCAGCTGGAGTGTTATACAGCCAACTTCCTGAATGCAGGTTATGATGTGCCAACAATCAGTCGCATGACTCCAGAGGTAAAAAAAAAATTAGAGGACCAGGCAAAGGTGGGAAAGTCTGTTTTAGTTTCTCCATGCAATTATTGTTTGGGGTATATAAGAACCTGTCCATTTTCCCAGAAGAGACACTGTTGCACACACGTTGCATAGATGCTTAGCTCTCCATTGTAGATTATATTAAATGCATTTGGTTTGTAGTAGATATGTACCTGGGCTCTTTGTTCCAGGATCTCACAGCAATTGGGGTGACCAAACCAGGTCATAGGAAGAAAATTTCGACAGAGATTGGACAGCTCAGCATTGCTGAATGGCTCCCAAATTATATTCCTGTGAGTATAACTACCAAGATCTACAAGAAGCCTGTGATCAACTATATCCTATCCGAAAGCATACACACCCAGACCCCCCAAAAACGCTATAGTATAAAGTGTCTGTGAGCCATATTGTAATCTAATAATTATTTAATGCCACCATATCGTTGACCATCTTCTGCATAAAATGAGGTTGCGTCTGCAACGTTTTTCTATTCCCACTCTTTTCCCCAGAGTATTGCATCTTTTTCATGGAGATATAGAATATTTGCAAATGCAAACTCAATAAGCTACTCTCTACTTTACCAGGGCTATCATTTGCTCACACTGATAAATTGATGATTTGAGTGAATGTTTTGAACTATATATAAAGATGGTGGCATTTTGAAGACTGCTTTTTTTTTTTGCTTGTCCTGATTAGTTTGTATCCATGGAAGATACCCTTCACGGTGCCTTCCAGTGAGCATAAATAATGGCAAGGGAATGCAGGCACTATAACCCAAAACCTGATCTGATATATGTATCTTCTAGGATCCATTTAGTTTCCTAACTCTCCCAAGTTGCATACGCTTGGAGAGAAACAGAGAGATGTCTAATGAAACTCAGCGTGGTTGTATTATTTTCTAGGATGACTTGATAGAATGGTTGAGTGCTATTGGTCTACCACAGTACCACAAAAAGTTGGTGAGCAACGGTTATGACTCCATCAACATTGTGACCGATCTGACTTGGGAGGATTTGCAAGAGATTGGCATCAACAAACTTGGTGAGAAGAAATCAAAAGCCAGAGGCAAAACCACTGGGGGTTTGGGAACTTCTGGTTGTATGTAACTAACAAGATCCATAACATAATATTCACTGCACCTCAGCTTGATCGTGTTTCAGTGATTCATCTCTCAGAACTTTTTAATTAACTTGGAATGGAAAATCTAGCCAGTTTGTATCATTGGCTATCTATTAGAAGAGTATTATGGTGACTGTGGTACTTACAGGCAAGGATAAGAATCTTAGAAAATGTATTAGCAATTAAAAATAGCACTTAGACTTATATATCGCTCCATAGTGCTTTACAGCATTCTCTGAGTAGTTTACACATGTCAGCTTATTGCCCCCAACAATCTAGATCCTCATTTTACTGACCTCGGAAGGATGGAAGGCTGAGTCAACCTTGAATTGGTCAGAATCAAACTCCTGGCTGTGGGCAGAGTTAGCCTGCAATACTGCATTCTAATCACTGCACCACCAGGGCTCCCAGCCTTTGGTAACTAACTTGGTATGAAGAGAGTTGAAATCTAAATATCTTGATGGTGTCAGTTTACTTGCTTTGGAACACTTCGCACCTATATATACAGTACATTTTCCTTTTGCCTTCAGGTATTACTAGGGAGAGAGGCTTTAATATGCCCCCTTCTAGCGATGAGTCACTGCCATTATCCCAGAAACTCTGATTAAGAATCAGGAAACTTTCATTCCTGTCACTGGGCCCCATGGGGCAACTCATGGGCAATTGTGACAGCTCTAAGGGATGGGATGGTGTAATAGGACATCAACAATTGGAAGCATCAAAGCAAATTCCGCATCTTGATCAGCCCCTCAGGCACCAATTATTTTGTTAGGTTGCTAATTTCTTTAACATTCTTCCTCCTGGTAATTAATTTGCAACAAAATAAGCTTAGATATCATAGCAACCCAATCTTTAAAATAGATCAATACAAAAAATTAAAAGTTCACCTGATCAGTACAGAGCATCAATTGTGAAGGACACACATAGAGACCCACACAAAAAATGCTTAGGTGTTTATTCCCTCAGGGATTGATTGTCGTCCTTATAGGAAAGCTTCCTGCCCATTCTTCCTTCTGTCAGAGCGGCCATGTTTCATCTTTTCCACCTTGGTCTAGGAAACTGTCTTCTCCCGTTTCATAGAAGCCGAGCTTGAGGCATGTCTCAGAACTGTTACAACTACTTCAGTGCTTCTTAAACTTTCTTCTCTCAGGATCCTTTCCCACTTTTAAAAATGATGGAGGACCCCAAAAGATTATATTAATTGATATTTACCATATTAAAATTAAAATTGATGCATTCACTATCACTAATGATTGCTTGATGGGATTTTAATATTATATTAATTTTCAACATGGCAAATAATTTTGATTTCATGGACCTTTGAGAGGACCTTTGAGGGGGGGGCAGGGGTCTTAGGACTACACTTTAAGAAACACGATCTAAACCATCCTTATAACAAGAACAGGATGCAATGCCTCCATGGAACAGGATACCATAGCATTTAACCATTCCTGTAAACCTTTCCCCCCCGCCTTCTGTCATGGCCTGATTTGATGGGTTAGGCAGCTCAGCCACTGCATCAACCTTTGGTTGGCTCCTTACCAAAGCCATATTTTACAATGAGGAAGAAAAAGAATAGGGGAGAAAGCTTGCCCTATTCTTTGGAGGCAGGAATTAGTGTAATTTTTGGCACTGCATCAAATTCCCAGAGTAATTGAATCCTGTTTTCAATGAAGACAGCTTTGCTTATCCATGAGCATAAGCATAACCTAAATATGCCAATTGGCTTCATCCCCAAACAGCCAAACGTATACGTAATTGGGTGTACATGACAAATAGCTGTTGATGAGACCCCTTTTAAAAACAAATGACCCACCTCTGACCCACCTAAAACAGTTGGTCCACTTTCACCCCTCCCACTGCTTCACTCAGCTTCCTCCACTGGCTTATACAGAATGTCAAGAACTGTAGCCCCATTCTCTAGTCGTGAATTTAAAAAAAAAAAACAATGCCACAGGCCTACTCACATAACACGCTTAACTGGGTTATAGGAGTAGGAAAAATGGCTTAGTTTACGCTGCCAATTAATCCTAGAGATTTAATTCCATTAAAGTAACTCTAGTCAGAGGTACTGCATTGCCTGAATAATTGTTGAAATCCCTACAAAATAGGGCCTCTCTAGACATTCTGTTTCTATGGCTGTTCTGGTTTTCACGTGCCCATTGTTGCACTGAGGAAAAGAATGAAATGAAACAGAAGATGGCCACGCACATTATTTTTCTCACTCTGGCAAAAGAATATTATTACTGTTGTTTTAATTGTTATTAAAAGGCCGGGGGGGGGGGAGACAAATGCAGGAGGACCAAAGAGATGAAAGGCAGAGTAGAATTATTGGAGCGATTGAGGTGGCATATAAATAGATAAATAAAAGTTAACCTATTCATTCCAAGTTATATACTGCTGGTATTCAGCAATGGATGAATGAGCAGTGGAGGTGACAGCTGGATCATTTGTGTTGTGTAAATGCAATTAATACCCTCAAGGCACTAAAGAAAAGACCCTTCAAACAGATGATGCAGGAAAAAGGGGTCTTATTTTACTGGCTGCTCAGCTAAAATGGCTTCTTCCAGACTGCTCTGCTTAGAGAGGTCCTTTTGGACTCCAGAAAAGAAGTGTCCTGAATGCTGCAGAATGCTCAGTAAGCTTTCAGGCAACGAGAGGGGGTTTTATATTGAACAGTAAAGTCTCTTAGGGTTCAATGCATTAACTGCACAGCCAGTTGTTAATTTTAGTTGCTCATAAAAAACTAAACAGCCCTGAACCAGGAAATCCCAAGGTTGTAGGTTACAGGAAACTGAATATTGCAGAAGCAAGCATGGAAAACCAATTCCACATTGCTGGAAAGCTACATGGACACATTAATTATATCATCAGGAGTTGAGCTCAGCTTGAAGGAGATTTTATCTTTAATTCAATATTGATTGATCCTGTGCCATGAAGTTAGTATCACCGCTTAGCAACCAGATAGATTTTCTCCAGGATTAATTCAATAACGAGAAGCATAAAAGATCCTGATCTCATTAATAAATTTATTATGATCACATGACCAGCAGTAATAGACACATAACAATATATGTATGACAAACATCTAGCTAATAGTTATACTTGCAAGGAAAAAATAAAGTTATTTAAAATTAAACTCTAATAGCAGATGGCTTATAATGTAGAAACAAAGAATTTGGCTTCACTTGTAGAGTTGCTGTTACAGCTGCTTATCTAACATGCAATCTCTGTGCCTGAAAGATCCTTTAAAATAAATATTAGTCAAGTATGAGAATCTATAATGAAAAGGGTAGTACAGAAGGATGTGGCATATAAATTCTACTTCAATTTGAACAATAGGCAAATAGTTAGGGAGTAGAGGAATTTTTTTGTACCTACTTCATATGAACATAAAAAGTAGCATATTGAACTGCCAATTGTGAAGGCCTGCTGATGCTTTAAATTTGCTATGTTAATGAAATGCTGATCTAACATGTATCATGGTCCCTACACAGGGCAATCTAGAATCCTATATCTTGTCGAAGTTCCATGTCCCGAATTTACTGTTCGTTTTCATCCTCATAACCTAACAAATTTGTGAATACAGGGGTAAATCTTAATATTTTAGCCTATATTTAGAATTCTTTCCAAGCCAAAAGGCTAAAAACTGTTGGAGTGCACCTTGGCATTGCAATAACAAACATAAACATTCAGATTGGATTACTTTCAGGGCTTCTGCTTCTACATTTATGCCCTGATGAAAAGACAAAGTCTAATTCATGTTTCATATATCTGTAAAGCTGCTGGAGCACAAAAGTTATCTCTAAGGACTACTGCTGACCTGTAGTTGTCTTGTAGCTTGCCAGATACTTATTCTCAGAATTTACATCATTTTCCAAGTTCTAGCATATTCCCATCAAATGGCCATCTACGTTTTTGTTCCCAAATTTTCCTAGATTTTAAAAAATTTTAAGGTCAGCTGTTCTCCTACGCAATGGGCCAATTGCCCTTTGTGCTCCCAAATTTAATAATGATTCAATTTAATGATGAACATTGTCAGTATACTGCACATTTTAATAAAGAGGTCCATGGCCAACTTAGGGAGATGTTCTGGGTTAGAGAAATTTGTATAGCCAACAGATTTATATAAAAATTAAATAGGAGCAAGGAGACAACATGCACCTGAAGTTGAACTACATGAATACAGATAGCTGTAGGTACAGGCTTCAACTATTCTTGATTGATTAGGTGCCATCAAGTTGTTTATGACTTCTAGTGACTTAAATAGATTGCAACAATTCCAGGCAAATCAAGACTTTCTCTGATTGCAGCTCTGAAATAAGCTTAGATATTTCTGAGGATAGAATGGACCCATTCTGGCAAGAGTAACCTGGTAACCTGGGTTCAGTTAAGGCCTTACTTTCAAAGCTATAGTAAAGATGGAACTATAATATTTATCTGAAACATTTGCTAAAATCCCCATCAATTCTGGGTCCATTTAACTCCTTGGTTCAGCTCTGCTCTAATGAACTTCTTCTAATCAAATGCTAAAAAACTGCACAATTTCTCAACTTAAAAGCTATAGTTGTGAGCTATGAATTCTTTCTCAGAATTAAAACTTTGGATACTAATTAAAAGTTTAGATAGTATTTCCAATTCAATAAGCAGAATTTGGAACTGCTTTCAATATTATCTTGACAACAGAGCAAGCAGGACTTACATCAGAATCTGGAATTGCTCAAAATCATTTTCAGTTAATCTGCTTGGTGTTATTGTTAACTGAAGATGAAGCCACTGCTCTGAGCTGAGCAGTTTTAAAGTTGCTTTATCAAAAACCACCTTTCTCTTATGAAATCTGTTCGTGCTACTGTTAACATTAAATTACATACATTATAACTGACAGGTTGAAATTCCAAGATGAGGAGCTGATAATCATTCCTAATTGAATTAAACAAGGGGTATGGGGCTATCCTATAATCCGTGACATTGGTTTCTTGCCTAGAATAGGAAGTGTCTTCTCCAATATCTACCCTATGAGGTAGACCAAAGTCCCTCTCCCATTTAGATTTTAAGCTTTTATTAGAACAGCCACAGTCACAGAATCTTGAAGTCTGATTGTGCTTCCCTTCCTCCTCATTTTATCTTCAAGTGAATTGGGGAGGAGGACGACCTGAGGTATTTTGGAAACCACTTGCTTAGTCTGGGCTCAAGCCTTGTCTATTTGATCATTTCTTTGTCAATGGACCTTCCTTCTGTCCTTTCAAGGCCATCCTCTATTCTTACTACTACATCCAACTACATCGCTCTCTGTTAGCCCCTTCATTAACCTCAGGTCTAACGTATTTGTGGTTTGGGAATGAGTCATATGACTTCCATTTTTTCCTCTTCCTTAGTCTGGAATGATGGGGTAGATTGTGCCATAGCGACTGGCTGAAAGCTACCAAACAATCATGGCTGAGTGGCAATACTCTAATCATTATACACATTGGCTCTTAACAAGGGTGGTGCTATACCTACTATTCACCTGTTCATCTGCTCTCTATAATAAGCCTCATTTATGTATGAAGTGACCTAAATTAATATACACTCCACAAGTCTGGCCTCAAGTAGGGAACTTGGAAATTGAAAGAAAAGGCTCCCATTCAATTGCTAATTTTGTTTTTCTTGTGTGACATGCAGGCCACCAAAAGAAGATCATGCTGGCTGTCAAGAGGTTGACAGATCTTTGTAAGAGTCAGAGCCAAGCTGAAGTCAACACTCTTAGGCGCAAGATCCCTGGTACCTTGGAAATAGTCACCATTGAGACTGTGGAGAATGGGGAATGCCATTCTCCTCTCACCCCCAAAATGACCACTTTTCAGGATAGTGAGCTGAGCCATGAGCTCCAGACAGCCATGTCCAACAGCTGCCAAGAGACATTGACCATCAAGAGTACCCAAGGCATGTCACGGAGTCAAGAGAGCATTGGTTCACGATCTAGAGGATCAGGACATTCCCAGGAGAACATGCTGTCCCAAAGCACGTCCTCTAGCCATTCTCAGGAGAGTTTGGGTAGTGGCGAAGGGAGCAGCGGGAGCAGTGGAGGGCATTCTTTCACCCAGCCCCATCCTGCAGAGAACTCTGCCACCACCCAGGGTCGGCCCAGCCCAGACCACTATGGGAAATTCATTCCATTGCTCAATGGACCAGATGGAATCAATGGCTATTCTAGCAGTTGTGTGGGAAGTCCCCTGAGGGAGAGAAATCTGCCTGAGGGGATGGATCACTTCCAGAGACCAAGTGCTTCACCAGAGCCATCAAGCCCCCTACCAGTCCCCTCCCCCTGCACATTGCCCCATGCTGCCAGCAAGGGAACAGCCCCGTATGTCTTCATGTATCCTCACATATCACTGAAGGCCCAGTCAGCTCCTCCACCTTCCATGCCTGAGCAGGCCAAGGCATCTACCCACTTGTCAGTCCAGAGGACTGGCCTCCAATCAACTGCCCAGAAAGCTTTCTCCTATCTTCATTCCCGCTGCGGCCCTACAGAGCCACCTCAGTTGCCCCCAAAGCCTAGGCCTGAACACCAAAACGGTGAGGGCTTTAAGCACAAGAAACGCTCACAAAGCTTGAACCGCTATGCGTTGTCGGATGGGGAACCTGATGAGGAAGAGTCAGCCAGTAGCTTAGTGGGCTCTTACGCTACCCTAACCAGGCGACCCGGGCGGAGTCAGGTTTCACGGACACAACCACCTTCAGAAGCTAAAGTCTCGCGCAGTCAGTCTTTTGCTATCCGTGCCCGGAAGAAAGGCCCTCCTCCTCCTCCTCCTAAACGCCTCAGTTCGGTCTCCAGCCCTTTAGCAGTTGATGCAGAGTTTGAACAAGGCCAACAGATGCAGAATGGATCCTCGCCATCCAAGGACGAAGGGGATAATACTACTGACAGAGCTCGCCTGGGGAAAAACTCAGCTGCTAAGCTCGACAGGCCAGTCTATGATGGGAACCCAGCTCAGCTTCTTCAGTCTTCCCAGATCCCCAGTTGTGGTCAGGAAGGTACCAAGAAAGGTGGCCTGCACAATTCAGTTCAAGGAGGCCTTGGTAACACCAATACCCTGAATGGTAGAAGTCACGTCTTGGAAGGCAACGCTCCCAGGAGACGAACATTCAGTGAATCAGCAGTTACCATGACAGAGGCTTTGCAGCATAATTGTGAAGATATCCGATCAGACACTGAGGAAGACAGTCCAGTTGAGAAGGATGATTGTGCCAAATCCCCTTGTTCTTCCCAAAACAGCTCCAGTGAGTGCATCCCCTTTGCAGAAGAAGGCAACCTAACCATCAAACAGCGACCAAAGCCTTTGGGGCAGCTCAAAACCGATACCCTAGCTCCAGAATCAGACTCTGCTCCTCCTCAGTCCAGTGGAGAAGAGTCTCAAGGGGATTCAGCAAAAGAAGCCCCAGTGTTGGAATTCAATCTCACAGAATCTGACACGGTCAAGAGGCGGCCCCGGTGCAAAGAGAGGGAACCTCTCCAAAATGTACTGAAGGCATTTGGCATGGCCGCTCCAAGCCCAGGCATGACCACTGCCCCACAGTATGCCCAGGCCCAGGCGGTAAGCATCAGTGGGCCTTCGCTGCACATGATGGAACCGCTCCCTTCCACGGGCCCATTGGAGGATGACCAGATGGCATCCCAAATAGTTGAGATAGAGAAAAGCATCCTGTCCCTGGAGAAGGGGATTAGCAAGCTTCCTGTCCCTTTGAAACCAGCCAGTCCAGGGCCACACAGCGAGAGGCATGGAGGATCAGCTCAGCTAAGAATACCGGCCATGGTAACAGGTAGGTTGCGGGTTTTGATGCTGGATTGGGAAAGTTGGCAATAATTTCCAGAGCTACTGCCAAGATTGCTACTAATTTTTTTAAATATTATCATAAGAAGAATAGAATAGAGCTGGAATGTAACTTGGAGGTGTTCTATTCAA
>JANHJO010005187.1:4897-14957 GCA_032468235.1 Pseudoxyrhopus heterurus | reverse complement strand
TCTAGACTAGCCAAACCCAAATCCTGCAACTGTTCTTCATATGTTTTAGTCTCCAGGCCTTTAATCATCTTAGTTGCTCTTTTTTGCACATTTTCCAAAGTCACCAAATGTGGTGACCAAAAAGGTGAGATGAGTGATGTAGAAATTTGATAATAAATTTAGCTAGGGCAAAGCTGTTCTAAAGCAAGAACTCTGATTGTACAGTAATTACTGTAACAAGAGTGCAACTACTCTGTAGATATTTCCATCAACTTGGTGAGGCCAGAGACAGTCAAGGAGTGTTTTGCACAGTGGTATTACAGTGGCATTATATATAGAATTGGAGAATGCACGTAAAGATGTAGGATGTACAGATCCATAACTTGCTCAGGTCCAAAGGAGATTTAAGAACTACAAGGCTCTCTAGCTTCTATAGGTTAATTTGTTAACACAGACAAGAGGCATGAAAGGTTTAGGTTCTCTCTGTGATAACATTCACAAATTGTCATTTGAAATTGGCAAAGAGAGCCAGTGTTATCAAGTTCCTAGGCTAGAAACTGGGAGAAACTGTGAGTTCTAATCCCACATTAGGTGTGAAGGCAACTGACCCATTCACTGTGTCTCAGCTTCCAGAAAGAAGACAAGGGCAAACCAGTTCTGAAATTGTTGCCAAAAAAATCTGCAGGGATTTGTCGAGACAGTTGATAGAAGACTGACTTGAAAGTATATAATCACACCAAGAAAGAAGGCAAGAGAGGGAAGGTGTTAAGGATTCAACTGGGAAGCACTCTTATGTCATCTTAATTTACATTGATGTAAAGGTAAATGGGATTATATTGAATGTATGTGATGACATAAATTGCTGTCACAAGACTTAGGTGGTTGCAGGGAGAGAGAGACCTAAGTCCATATGCATAGAATCCACACAGAGGTCAGATTATCCATACAGAGGTCACACAAATTGCAGTTACAAACTGTATTGGGGGCAGTATCCCACACAAAGGATGGAGTGGCAGTTAGTCCTTGGCCGCATGAAGATTGTAGTTCAACCTTTGTATCCGAGAAGGCAACAATTCACCCAAAGTCACCAAGAACCATTGACAAGCTTGATTTAACCAATGTGTCATGTATCAAGTATATCATTATGCTGCCGGATACTTAAACAGAAAGATTGGAAGGACAGACAATAGATAGATGGACAGATAGATAGAAATACTTTCAGATCACAACAATAAAAACAAATTATTTCTGCTTTAGAATGCCATTCATTTACAAAACATCGATTTTGTCTGGTTAGAAGAACCTCCATTTCTCTAGTGAACTTCACATCATAGTCCATATAAGTCATTATTCAAATTGTCTAGCTACAAAGACATCATTTCCTAGGCAACTTTTCATTGGAATGACCACGCCGTCCAACTCCTTCTTGAGGATAATCATAAACATAAATCATAAAGCAATTAATTAAACATGTTAAATTACAGTTGAATTCTAACTCAGCTTTAGAAACTATGCAAGATAACATTTGAAGGTACTTTTTAGGACAATCCACAATTAAACCACAAGTGTTTTCTCGAAATTTATATTCTCCCTGCTCAATAAAATACATCATTCTTTCTCAATAAAAGCCGCAATAATAACCAAAGCTTCAACAGAATGCATATTAATTCTAAGTTTCTCTCTAAACAATATCTTCAGACAAAGCTTATATTGCTGATTTTAATAATTGCATAAAGAAGGGGAACATACCTCAATGTTGCTCTTTTGTCGCTTCAAGCACAGCTCTTTTTAAATGGCAACATGGACTCGTTCTAACAGAGTGTTTGGACTTGCAATATCCATTGAAATGATCTCATTCTGCAAGAGAAGAGGAGGCAACATCACATAAAACCAGCCACAGATATGCATTAATGGGCTTTAAATGTCCTTAAATGATCAGGCTCCTTCCTTGAATAGCTGCTCTTGTTTTGATATATTTTTGCAACGCACTTCAGATTATGTCTGTTTTAATTAATAGCATTTATGATGAGATTTGAGTGCCTCATTTGTTCAGTACAGGGATTTTACTGCTGTTTCAAAGAAAGTTGTATAATAAGCACAGAACTGTTGCCAACTATCAGGAACTACTTACCGGAGTCCATTTAGCATTCAGACTGGGGACAATAGCAGATACTCTGAAAACAGAGAGAGGTCTTTTATGTGAGGAACATCATCATAGGATGCGATGAGCCTTCCTAGAATGGAAGAGCTCTTTAGTGTATGATATTATATAGATGAGATCTTCCTAATAGATAGAACATATACTATAGCTGGTGGCAGGAACTTGTAAAGCAGTATCAGGATTGTGATGTTATAAGCATTCTATGAGCTGCAATAAATATCACATAGAACAACAGGGTTGGAAGGAACTTTAGAGGTCTTCTAGTCCAGCCCACTGTTCAAGCAAAACACCTTATACTATTCTGGACCAATGGCTGTCCAGTCTCTTCTTGAAAACCTCCATGGATGGAGCACCCACAACATCCAAATGTAAGCCATTCCACTGATAAATTTGTTTCCACTGTCAAGAAATTTCTGATTAGTTCTAGGTTGGATCTCTCTTTAATCTCTTTAATGATGTTTTGAAGAATAGGTGAATCCCTTCGTCTCTGTGGTAGTCCCCCAACTACTGGAAGACTGCTATCACAGTCCTTCTTTTTGTTAGACTGGATATATGTAGCCTCCATCGTTCATCTTATGGTTTATCCTCCAGAACCTTTATTGAGTTTGTTGCTCTTCTCTGCATTCTTTCCAGGATCTTAATATCTTTTTTTAATTGTGGTGACCAGAAGTGGATGCAGTATTCCAAATATGTTTGTAGAGATTCTCAGTCATGCAGGTCATAGTTGTCCCAAAGGTGGTTTTTCAGGAGGCAACTGGACTTTCTTGTTTTTTCTTTGAAGACTTTTCACTTCTCATCCAAGAAGCTTCTTCAACTCTGACAGGATAACACTCCAAATGTAGTTTCACTTGGAATACCCACTGCCCAAAGTAACACAAACACACACAGGGGAAAATCCTATTCATATCTGAACTCAAAAAAATGGCTCATTGATTTTAAAAATGTGATAACAAATAGAAAAAATAATGAACTCTTTCTGATAGCACAGGAACAGTTAGGAATGAATAAAATAATACTCTTTGTACTGTACTTTTAGTAATACTGTTAGAATGCATTTCAGGCGTATATAACAATTTATCATAAGTATATAGACAAAAGAAATTCCTTTTTGGTTGCTTCAGAAGCAGCTGTCTAATACAAAGTTACCTGTGGGAATTATATTGAAATACGAACATTTATTTTTGGATTAGAACAAATACTATTCAGAAATAAGCAAGTCCTGGTCCCAATTCAGAAATACTTTCCTTGGATTTTGCAAACTGAGCTGTTTTCCTGAAAAGAGAGGGAAAATTGGTCTAATTTGATCAGGAGTTGACCAATCCCAAAATCTCAGAAAGGGTAATTTTATTCTTCCTTTGAAAGGAAGCCTGATATTGAAAAAAATGGAAAGAGGCAAAATCCAAGGGGCATCTAGGAGTTTAGTGATGGAATAGATACCTTGGTTAATTTCACTTTCTCCTACTATTTTGATTCTCATCTTATATATGAAAAAATTTATGACATTTGGCAAATCCCTTCTTTCTTTGATTTCCTGAACTTGGGCTTTAAAGTACAAATGTTACTTTATGTTAAATGCTACTCTATCCCAATGTAAGCTTCAAACAAATAGCCCACCCATGTGTGCTTACGAATTTTAATAGTCCATCTTCTTTTCAACTGCTTCTCAAGCCTTTGATTTATGGTCTGGGGAAAGATAACTGCTGTTAGATCAGAGACTGCAGTTCCCAAACTGTATAGAGTGGCGCCATAGGGAACTCGCTAATAATTTCATTTATTAAGTACCAACACTGGTCTTGTGAATACTTTGCAACATCCCTGGGGCACCACAATTTGGGATGTGCCCTACTTGATTGTTGTATTCTGCTGTTGCAAAGCCCAGTGGAAGGGAGAATGAGTGGAGCGATATCTGTTTGTATAATTTTAAATTATAATATAATTTAAAATATTAATGTAATTAACATTATTATATTTTGGGTGCCATCAGGTCACTGTTTTCTCAGCACAATTTCAGAATAGGTATTGATATTGTAGTAGAGAACTATACTTAAGCATGCATGACTGTTCTCTGCTTTCCCTTCTAAAATAACCCCTTTGCCTTTGTGTTCTTATATTGTGTTATTTATGTTCAAATCATGACTGATTTGAAACTGACATTTTAAAGGTAAGCTTCTCTTGGTTACCTTGGAAAGAAGCCAAATTTGTATTGCTTGCAACATGATTTGGGAAAGTACAATATTGAAATTCATATTATGAAGCTTTTTACGTGTTATGATCAAAATGTAGACAAAGTTTAACAATGAGGTTGCAGGAGAAAAAAGACTCAAAGTTTATGGTCCTAAATAGAGCTAGGAAATTCTGTCTTTTGTAGCATGAAATAAAGTTTTCATTTGAAACCAAAAATGTCATCTATTGAGGCTTAGCATTTAAATCTTGACAGGCACACCTGTGACATTTAGATAAATATAAAAGATTGAAAAGAGGCAAGACAAACATGGCTTTCTTAGCCTTCTAGTATTAAACACAAAGTCAGTCCTCTAGAAAGAAACACAATCTGTAAACCCACTGGAAACAAAATCTGTAAACCCACTAACATTTACAGAATAGAACAAACTGAAATAATTTCTCATTGTTCCTCCTGTCACCTAAGGCATTGCTTTGATTGTGTTTTGTTGTGTTAAAAAAAAAAATCCAGGCATCTTCATGCAAGTTTTCACACATTTGTAAACAAGGTGTGCAATGGAAATCAAAGGCTGCTATCCTCAAGGTAATTGGTGATTTAAATGCAACGGGATTCAACTTTTGAGTATATTTTATTTGGGATGTGAGCAAGAGCAAAATTGTGATAATGGGCAACCTTGCAATCATGTATATGTACAGTTGGGAGTCAAGCATCAAAATTATTAAATTCGGTTAAACTTATAAAATTTGGCTTGTCATAGTTCTGTTACCCAATTGTTACTTGATGAAACAAGAGATTGGCAGGCAAGCCTGGGCATTAGAATGGAGCCTAACTGCATCAGGAGTTAAGTTTGCCAATCATTAATAAATAATTTTTATCCTGCCTTTGTTTTTATAAATAACATGACAAAGGGACTGACCCAAAATCACCCAGCTGGTGGGACTAGAACTCACAATCTCCTAGTGATTGGCCCAAAGTCACAGTTACCTTTCATGCCTAAAGTGCAGCTACAACTGACACTTGGTGATTGTTACAACTAACTATAGTTAACTAATTAACCTAGTGATTGGCCCGAAGTTACCCAGCTGGATTTCATGCCTAAAATGGAACTAGAATTCATAGCCTCCTGGTTTCTAGCTCTCTAGACCAAACTGGCTCTTAACGTTGGTCTTAACATTCACCAAACAAACACAGTAGTAATTCCGGGAATTTAAATCTAGATTACAAGCAAATTATCTTTTTCAGGTCAATTTTTCTAATCTGTTTTTCGAAATCCAGATTTCTCACTTGCTAAATAAGACATTGGTGTGCTACTTGAGCTATGGGTATCATTTCAATGTAGCTTGCAAAGCCAAATGTTGTGACAGTTTAACAGTTATAACAAAGCATTTCTCTAGTGCAAATAACCACAAAGGGATATAAAATTTCATAGTGTAATCCATTCTAGGTTCGTATGTTTATTTTTGTATGAAAGTGACATTGCCATAGAATCTCTGTCAATAGGTACAGAAACTCAGTGCAAAAATACCTCGGCCAAATTAGAAAATACAGCAATCAATCACTAACTTTATATTCATCACAGGAAAGGAATACTGATTTATTTCAGCATATCCCTTGCCTCATAAACAAGAGCCATTATAGGATAGTTCTGTCTTTTTATCCAGTCTTTTAGCTTCCCCAATTTCACCTCAAGGGCAAAATTTGGAAAATGGAGCTAGCTATTTCCCTGCTAATTTCAGGTGGACTGAAGGAGTAGACTTAGTTATGGTGAAAATGAGAGAGAAAGAAGGAGGAAATGTAGACCCCCCCCAAAATATTGTCAACTTAAACATGTCCGGTTACTTAACAATGAGTAAAAAGCAATTATTCAGAAATATATTGCATTCTGTTTTCATTGAACATTCACAAACTAGAGTCAAGGCTTCTGAAGTGTACATGAACCAAAACATTTCTGTCTCCCTAAATCTTACCCGTGTTGAAAATCTCCAAGGCAGCTCAAAAAATTGCTTGTATTAAACAAGCAAATTATGTTATGGCAGAGCTAGGCATTTATACTTCTTACGTACAGCAATCAATGTAAATCAATGACATATTGGTTAAGTAGTTAATAGTGGTTAACTTAAGGCATCAGGTTAGAAAGTGTGAGTCTGTGTGTTCCAGTCCCATATTAGGTATGAAAGCCGGCTGGATAATCTTGGGCTAGTCATTCTCTCAGCCCAACCCACCTCACAGGGTTGTTGTTATGTAGAAACAGGAGGAAGGAGGAGTATTAGTTATGTTCACCACCTTGAGTTATTTATAAAAATAATAAAGACAGGATTAAAAAAAATCCAAAGAAAAATAAATAATTCTCGACTGTAGTGAAACAGGGGAAAAAAAAATAACTTTAGTAAACTAAATAGCTAAATTAAATCCTGAAACTTTTGCTTTCCCAGGTTATAAAAAAATCCAAGCCCCCCTCAAAAAACTTCCAAAACTAGGTTGATCCTAATTACCAAAAATATCAGCCTATGCATGTTTTATGGAATTATGTATAGTAAAAAAAAATGTGGATACGTAGATACGGCAAAGAGTCCACAGGTGAAGAAAAATGTAAGCTCAGGACCGTATTGGTTGAAAACATGCAAAAGTGGCCTTCATCCTGCAATGGATAGCCAAGGGCTAAAACGATAATGATGATGATCAAGATGTATATTTGAATAATTATAATTAAATGCAATTAAATTAAAAACAATTATTTGCCTTCAAACAATTAATTTTTAGGTGCATTTTGTCTTCTTCCCTTTCTTTTTTTTAAATAGTTCTTTATTAAAAAAATTTAAAAAAACAAATACAAGAAACAAAAAACAAAAAAAACCACACAAAACTAACAAAGACAAATCAAACAACAAAAACCATAAAATATTTTAGATACATATATACACTTGAGCATACAAGTCAATCCATTCCTCAATTTCAATTTTGTAATATTTTTTTTCTACCGTACCTAATTCCCAACTTACTCATCTCTATTTATATCTCTAATAATCCATAGTATATTTATATCTTCCTCCTTTCCAGCCATTGATACCAAGGATCCCAGCTTTGATAGTACTTGCTCTTCCCCTTGTCTTTCAAGGCTAACGTTAGCCTGTCCAATTCAGCACACTCTAAGATTTTTGCTATCAATTTTTCTTCGTTGGCGTCTCCTCCTGCTTCCACGCCTGGGCTAAGGAGAGTCGTGCCGCCGTCATTATTTGAGTATCTTTCTATCCTCCCCCACACAAACCCTCCCTGCCAGTGTCAAGTCTTCAATTCTTTAAGGGAAACCACAGCAGCTATGGGGAGGGGTGGCCTGTTGGGAAACATAGTATTAAGACTCTACAATCCCATTATAGTACAAGTAGTCCTCATCTTACAACAGTTTGCTTAGTGACCGAAGTTACAAAGGCTCTGAAAAAAGTGACTTATGATCATTTTTCACACTTACGACCGTTGCAGCATCTCCATAGTCATGTGATCAAAATTCAGATGCTTGGCAACTGACTCATCTTTATGACCGTCACAATGTCCCAGGGTCATGGGATCACCTTTTACAATCATCTGATAAGCAAAGTCAAGGGGGAAGCCAGATTCATATAACAACCTTGTTACTAATTTAACAATTGCAGTGATTCACTTAACCACGGCAAGAAAGGTCCTAAAATGGGGCAAAACCAGGGCTGGGCTGCTACCGGTTCACCCTGGTTCAGATGAACCGGTATCTAATTTTATCATTTTTAATTACCGGTTCAGCAAACCAGTAAATCCCACTCCTGGCTGGCCCCTCCCCCCTGTCCCTCCCAGGAGTCTCCATGCGACCCATTTTGGACCCAGGTAAGTGCAAGGGCCTCCCAGAGCCCGGGGAGGGAGAAAACACCCCCACACACACACCGTGGTGCAGGAGGCCGACAAGGCCATGCAACCGGTGAGTGGTGAAGCCCACCCCTGGGAAAACATTCTTAGCAAATGTCTCAGCAATGGAAACGGGCTTAGTTGTGGTCGTGAGTTGAGGTCTAGCCAACATGAGAGCCCGCAGAGGTATGGCATTACAATTACCCTTCACCCCAAAAATGTTAGCAAGAGAAAATTGGAATTGTTCTGCAAAACATTTGCAAGATCCAGATGGAAGACATTAGCAGTAGCCAATTTTGATATTGTTTTCCCCCCAAATGGCACAAATGCAGATCCTCCTCTATTTTAAAACCTGTTAGCACTTTACAACTTCCCTGTTTTGGTAGTTCCAGGTTGATGGAAAGGCCTTTATTGATGGACTGTGTTTTGCATGGCAAGTCACAAATTACATGGGTTAAACTTCTTTTCTGCCCATTGTTTAAACTAATTGAAAAGTATGATTCACTTGGTGACTAAGGACATTCACCTTATTTAGATGGATGTACAGAACTGAATTGGATACCCATTAACAAATCCATCTTTACCTGGTAATTACTTTGATTCCTTGCCTTTGGCTATTAAACTCCCTGGTTCACTTATTTATCCAAAATTTCCATCAACATGCTCAACCGTCAGTCTGCTTTGACTACGATTTCTCTAGTTGCCAGTCTCTCTTCTAAAAGGGAATTAAATGGACTTTGTTTTTCAACAAGCCTAGCTTTATTGCAAGAGCATATACATTGGCAAAATGTGAAGTAATATAAATTAAGAATCAGCCTTACATTGTAGTTTCAGAACTCTGGTTTTAAACTATTGTGGTTTTCAGAAAAGCTGCATATGACATGCTGCATTGTTCAAGCAGAAGTGAGAAATAATGATCTTGTAAACAAGTATAACAACCCACCATGAAATGTTGCAACGAGGAAGAATGCTTCTGTTCAGAGACCCAGCTAACTAGTTAGAACTTTTCCCCCTCAGTATATCCCATTCCAATTTCTTTTCCAGCAGTTCCTTTTTCTTAATACATAGGCTCACCTTACTCTGCTCATTCAGATAGGTTTGTGAGAAGGCTTTCTAGTATTTCCTCCTAAAGCTTTTTGCACTTGGCAAATGTTGCTTCCTTTTGTAGAGCTTGACTAAACCGGAATCATGCTTGGAAAAAGTTCCCTATTACCGGTAGGAAATCAGGAATTGATATATCTTAACCTCACCAAAGCATTTGGCAAGGTCTCCCATTATAGCTTGATAGGCAAGATGGATAAATGTGGGCTAGCAGATACTTACAAAATAAGTCAAAATTGGCTAGGTCCTGCTATCTTCTGTGATTATGGTTCCCACCAAAGCCATAAATCATAGCACTTTTCATTTCTATTGAGGCTTCCTTACCTGACACCTTGCAAAATACAGGTATGGAATTACGACCACTCGTTTAGAAATTGTTTGAAGTTGTGAAAGCATTGAAAAAGTGACTTGTGACTGGTCCTCACACTTACAACCGTCCCTGCAGCCTTGTGATCACAATCCAGGCATTTGGCAACTGGGTTATATTTACAATGGTTGCAGCATCCCAGTGTCGCATGAACATTATTTGTGACCGTCCTAGCTGGCTTCCAACAAGCGAAGCCAACAGGGAAGCCAACAGGGAAAATTGCAAATGGCAATGTGAAGTCTTGCCTAATGACTGTAGCAAAAAACAAAAGTTGTACAATTGACTGTGGCCATGTTATGCCTTATGACTTCATTGATTAATAACAATAGCACTTAGACTTATATACTGCTTCACAGTGCTTTACAGCCCTCTCTAAGTGGTTTACAGAGTCAGCCTATTG
>JANHJO010005186.1:16529-30597 GCA_032468235.1 Pseudoxyrhopus heterurus | reverse complement strand
TTTTCCACAGGCAAAGTCAGTGGGGAAGCATGGCTTTGGCTCCGGTGCCAAAAGAGACAATTCTCTTTTGTTTGTGAAGTCCCCCTCCTTTTTTCTTCTTCTTCTTTCGCCCAGCTGGAGAAAGGAGGAAAAGGCTGGGGAGTCACCATGGCGTCTCTCTTCACCAATGGACCCTGCATCCAAAGTGAAGCCGAAGTGGGTCACCTCTGCCGGAGCCTGGAAGTGGGTACGGTCATGACTCTCTTTTACTCCAAGAAGTCCCAGAGACCCGAGAGGAAAACGTTCCAGGTCAAGCTGGAAACCAGGCAGATCATTTGGAGCAGGGGGTCGGACAAAATCGAAGGCGCAAGTAAGTGGCTTGGTTTTTAAACCTTGGTTAATACCCGAAAAAAGAGCGAGTAAAATTTGAGGTAATCCCTGCATGCGGACGCCCGTGATTTTTGGCCCGACCATCTCCAACCAAGCATGTTTATGGTTGTGCTGGCTCGTTTGAATGAACTTGGAGCTATGTTGAAGGTCTTCACGAGTTAATAAACGCCTTCCCTTCGATAGTGTAAACAGAAATGATGCTGAAGACAGTCCCACATCTTTGGCTCCTTATGCCTGTGGTAGGCATTTGTGGAGTAAACACTGGCATAAAAAAAGAAAACTGGGAGTTGTAGACTAATTAACTGGTGTAGGCAACCTGCCAGTGCCTTGGCTGTACTTTGTAGAGTTGTTGGCATTGTTGTGGTAGAATTATCCCCAAAGAACTCTGGCCCACTAGACTTTTTGACTAAGATTTGGGTTCAAATATTTGGCTGATCTTGAATAGGTTGCTACCTCTCAATCTTGTCTAAAGTGAATATACTATACTGTTGGACAACAAAACATACTTTGTAGAATTTGGAGGTGTGAGTTGCCTGTGATAGTCATACCGTAGATTTAGTTGGCTCTAAAATTGGATCAGCCCCATTGGTGAAGGTGTGGACTATTGTTGGCTGCTATGTCCTGATAGAATCTCTACTTTTTCCATTTGATGCTAAAATGGACTTTATAGCCTGTCTAAGAGTTTCTGAGAAGCGCATGGTTGCCTTTTGTAGAATAAACTGTGGACTACCAATCAGCTCTTTCAGTATGGAACCTATTTTGCACTTCTCTATCATTAATAAACATTGTTTTGTACTGTTTTGATTGGTCCTAGTAAAATTATTTCTCCACAGTTCATTTTAGAGAACAGTGTGGTATTTTTTTTAAATGGTGTTATGTTATCAGTTTCAATCATTTGAGAGTCCAAATTTATATTCAGGTTCTCCCACTTTTCAAAACATCAAACGTATAAATAGGAAAAGAGAATTCTGATGTTTCTGAAAATACAGAGAAGTGAATATATATATATATATACACACACACACACACACACACACACACACTCAAAATGGAGAAAGCATGTCCAAATATTTTAAAAATGGAAACTCTTTCTTTACATTTGTCCTAAAGGCCACAACTCATGATTTCTACAGGTAGGAAAAATGTTATCTGAAGACCTATGGTGTGCAAAAGTTGCTTTCAGATTACTAGATAAAGAACCGTTATTTGTTTTGCTTTTGAGTGTATCATAACTGAGTAAGCAGAATGGAAGCATTACAGCTTATGCGCAAATTTAATTATTAATTTTATGTTAATTATGCCTTGTAAGTTTGATTTTTATGGACTTATTTTGAAAGATAAATTTCTCCATCAGTTGTATTATCTATATGTCTCCTGATTTATAGTGCTGCACTAACAAAAAATTTTATTACTATGAACAAAAGGGATGTGGTGTTCTATGTCATTCAAATCTGAAATTGTTTTATAACTGCACTTTTTGAGAAACACTGCTGCATCTGCTTTGGAAAGTAAAGACAAGCAGAATTGGAATTCTTTAATATAATTCTTCCTCCCTTTGTCCCTGCAGTGAGGTCATCCATACAAAAAGCTCAGAAAGCTGGGATATTGGATTCCCATGCCAAATCTGAGAATTGAGCAGCCTTTTCTCCCTTTTTGCTTTTCTAGAGTTAAAAACTCATTTACAAAGCAAATAGACTTGCAATACCTTGTGGTAGGCTGTCTTAGACCTTTGGAAGAAAAAGGTGATATAAATCTAATGAATATGATTAAATACTTTAAATTCTAATAGATACATTGTGGTATAGTCTTTGTGGATTAAATTCTGCTTATAAAAAGTATGAAGTATTTGGAGGGGGAAGAAATATAAATATTGGGATGAAAAGGTCATGAAATTTAAAACCACAGTAAATCTAGGTTACTTCTAGAGGTCCCAAATGCCCGTTTTTACATTTCCTGGTTTCTGGATCAACTACTTTTTTGTGCATGTGCATGCCTGTGAATGTAATACACACACACACACATTCAGACATAATATGTCACTTCACAGCATTTATTGTCAGCCCTGTTTCTTTCTGTATTGGAGAATAGTGATATCCTTTGAAATCTGAGCTGAGAAATGCTGATCTCTTAAATAGTCTATTAGCAATCAATTTATCAGTCTTGCAAGCAGATGTTTTCACAGCTGGATGATGGATTGATTAATTGTACTATAATCCTTTTTCTATGTTCGTGAGACACGTTTTTAACATTTATATAGTTAATATATGTAATAAGTTTGGACAGACCACTGAAACTTGGGTTCTCTGAGAAAGATATTCAATTTGAGATGAATAACTTTAGAAGCATCAGGATTCCATTGAGAATGAGGACAGTGCATTGTCTCTCTCTCTCTGCAGTCAGGCCTTATTTCTCCTTCATTTAGCAGTAAACTTAGTAGATAAAATAGTGTTAGATTTTGTGATTAGTGAGAAAATACTGTTTAGAAACACATAATTGAATTTGTCACTGATAGATGCTTTTCTAGCGATACCTTGAGCAAGCAGCAAATTAAATTCAACCGCTTTGAAGTCCATAAAAATATGTTTCCTAATTTATGTGTAGTTGAAAAGAATTATAATGAATTAGTTGAGAGATACTTTAAGTAGCTCATAATTTCCAAAATACAAGATGCTCTAGGGCTGTATTATTTGTTCTTACTCTGACTCACACTTCACTTTAATATTTTTAATATTATTTGCTTTTTTGTGAGTATAATGCTTAAAGCCTTGCAAAAAGAAAATTTGGTTTATAAATTGCATTGAGTGTTTTGTATATCATGCTAACCAAATAGCAAGTCTAGCTTAGTATGGTGTGACTCAGAAACCTTGTACTGCAGTCTTCTAGGCAAATGGTGTGTCTCTAGCTACATTTAACTATATGACGCAGGGCATTCGTTTTTAAGTTGTTTGATGATTTCTTTTTTGAAAGGGATTCCCTCTGGTCAGAGGTGAAGAATATATACAATGATGTTTTTCAAATGTGGCAATGTTTAAGATGCTGGCTGGGGAATTTTGTGAGTTCATACATCTTATATTTGCCAGATTTGAAAATGCTGATCTAGAAAATAGCTTTCAGGGTGGGAATTTGTTTTGGAATAAGGAAGAAAGGAAAAACCCAGGAAACTAGTTTTGAAGCTAAGCTAGTTCCTTTGTGAATATATAAGTTGATTTCATTAGAAAGGGGTGGAAGTCATAGGAAAAATACTCTTCCTTTTCTGCTGCCACAAGGTATTACTGTGATCTGTGATGGCTGCTGATTAACAGTGTGCATATCAATACTTGGTGGTATTATCTGTGAAAGAGGAAATAGTTTTACTAACTTTATCTGAACGAAGTGTTCAAGATAGGCAGGTCATCCTGAGATACAGTGAGACTTAGCACTGCTTCATGAGTTTCATTCAGTCTGAGGGTATTGCTTTCTAGATCTAAATGTGTTTGAGTTTTACAGTATATCTTATAAAACAAGGTCTCATCCTCAATGTCTTGCTTCCTGTATTTTAAATTGAAAGGTTGCCTTTCAAAAGGTCCCTTCTCTTTCTGTAATTTAGATCTTGAATTGAATAGATTTATGATAGTACATGGAGACATATACTATTATTTGCTTTATGGCCGCTTCATTTTCCTAATATGAAACACACACACACATCCCCCAATAAAATTTACCAATCTTGAAATTAAAGAGAAGAGTACCTGAGTTTTATAGTCTACACTCAAATTAATATAATCTTGATGACATGAATAAAATAGTTTCTCCTAGAAATAGGTATAATTTTGCTGCAGAAAATGAATAAATAGAATCCAATTATGGAAACCAAACTTTTGGATATGATGTGATATGGAGAACAGTATATGATCTCATGGACTTGGTATCACCATGTTGTTCCAGGCCTTAATTCAGGTGTATTCAGATCCCCATTTATTATTCCCTAGAATCTCTCTAAAAGGTCTAGCCTTACTAGCATCACTGATTTTATGTGTAAATGTCTGAAGCAGAATGCAGTGCAGAAAAAGTAGCTAGGTGGTTCTAGTTCTAGGTGATATACTTGACTCTAATACAGGAGAGTCAAACTCAAGGCCTGGGGGCTGGATCCAGCCTACAGTGTGCTTAGATCTGGCCCATGGGACCATGCTGGAAACAGTGAAGGACTGGCCCATGGGACCTCTGTCAGCAAAAAATGGAGCTCAGGAGGGCCGCAAGCGGTTCTCCTGAGCTATCTTTTCACTGGCAGAGGGTTGTAAGAGGCTGTCGCAGCTGAAAACAGAGCTTGTGAGCCTGTTTCATTGGCAGAGAGCTCAGGCCACCACAGCTGCCCCCGACATGAGGGATGTCGAGCTGGCCATGCCCACTCTGGCCACGCCAACCCCGGCCCCTGAGGTCAAACACAACCCTGATGTGGCCCTCAAATCGAGTTTGACACCTGTGCTCTAGTATAACCCCCAAATGCCAAGGATCAAAATTTTCCACCTTTTTCTCCAATAGGACATTGAGGACTGTAGCTTGAGTTCTAAGTGGCTGCCTAGTTAAAACAGCTGCAATTAAATGATTATTTTTGTCCTATGGATATCAGAAGGAACCTTTTTTGAGAGGAGATCCTAATTTTCTGTTTTTAATCATTTTTTAAAATCTGACTACATAAAAATATAACATGGTCTCTTTACAAGATAGTTTAGATAGGCATGGGTTTTGATATTTTTTTGTAGGAAGTAGCTTTTGGTAAAGGCTATGAAGTTTTTTTTAGAAAACATTTTCTCCTACCCTTAATGGCTTTGTTGCTTTTGGCTAGAGTAATGGGTGCAGACTTTCTTTTTGTGGTGCATATAACCACAAATGTACCCTCTCTCTTTTTACATCTATTCACTTACTTAACTGTCCCGCACCAACACAGACACAGAAATACACATACACAATGTCTCTGCTACAAAATAATTTCCCATGTAAAATTTGTTTTTTCCATGTTGGTATATAAAAAGGCTAGATTTTTAATTATTCCCTCTGGAACATTTTAGGGTTTTGGTTTAGTTTCATCGGATTGTTTTTGTAAAATGTTACGTTTTTCTGGAAAGTCTGGTATTCTTACATATCTGTTTTTGTTATTTATTTTTGAAGGATAAATGTACCTTCATGCCATCAGTGATTTTCCAGATCCTTGAAAGCGATAGAATGTTTACACCAGTACTCTATTTCTGTTTAATTGAAACCTTATAGGATTTAAGTGTGCTCAAAGGTCAATCAGACTAATTTTATAGATCATCCAAATATAATTTTAACATACGTACATGCATGCTGCAATGTACCACAATAAGAAAACAATAAAAGTGCAGTTGTTTTGTGATCAGATCCAGATGACTTTAGGAAAGTCGTGCCAAACTCTGAAACTATGTGTCGCTCTGTCCTTATCAAGGATTTCCTTGCTATGTAAATATTCATCAAATATGAAAAGAAAACTCTTATCAAATTTTAGTCAGTATGTTATAGCACATTAAAAGGGAGGAGAATCAACATCTATCATAAAGCAAACTTTACTTCCACAGTGAGTGCTGCCTAGTTGTATTTTGCTGGGCAATTTATATTTGTTCCAGGAATCCAGAGGCCAGTATGGTTGTATTTATTTGAATGCCCTGCCAGACGCTCCCAGTATAGTTAAGGAAAGAAGATAGCTGAGTGTTTGCATTGTTTTATTAAATACATTATGCAAAACTTTTAAAAGTGTTGCTGTGACCTTTTGGGCTGAAGGACAGTTCTACATTTATTATTCACATCCATTGTAAATATATATATATATTCAGTGATTGCTCTTAAGAGTTTATTTCAGAGATGATCTATATGAAAGACTGAGTCCAAGCACTTAACTGAGAAAAATGTGCATGAGCAGAGACCTAATAAACGGAGCTTCTCATCAATAAATCAATCAAAGCTTTGGTATGGATTTAGCCTCAGAGCCCATTGGTCCTGTAACGGTTTTCATGCTTGACTACAAGATTCTTTAAAGACCTTCCTTCCTCTGGCAAGCTCTCCATCACTATAGCAACTGATGAAGAGCATCGATACTGCCATAACAGGAACATTATTTTTCCACAGCATTGAAATCTCAGACACCGTATCTCTCTTGATCATATAGACTAATCATCGCTTTCGTATTTAAATGTTAGTCAGCTTAATGGCACCTGGAAGCTGCTGGGACATCTTGATATGCCCCCTACGGAATCTATTAAGCATCTTCCTTCAATAATTGGAAAAGCAAACTGTATGAAGAATTGTTAGCTTCTCTTTGAAATGTTCATATCAAATGTTTTTTTTTTCTTTATGAAGCTGAACAGAGACGGTGACCTGAGAAACGTGCAGTTATAAAAATTTGGACAACTCTACTCTCGTGTTTTCCTTTACTGTACTTGGGTTGGGAGTGAAAAGAATAGAAATGCTTCTAACTTACACAAAAAAAACGTGGCTGTTGTTTTGAAGGTAGATTTAAGCCACAGAGAAGAGGAGGAAGGAACAAAGCTGACAATTGCTTTGTTTCTGAACCACTGTGTTGATTTTCTTTCTTCATTTATTCTGTCTGCTGACAGCAAGATTTAAGATGGATTTAGACCCCATTTGACTAATGCATGTAATTGTCCAAAGACTATAAATTAAATATGCAATAGTTTAATACCGCAATCCACGTTATGTTCACAGCATACTATATTTTTGAATGTATAGAGTAGGTTCCCTGTATAGCATTTTTTTAATCTCTCAAAATATATGCCATAATCAGAGGCCTTTAGCTTTTGCCTAGCAACTCTAATAATTGCAATTGTCTGCCTTTGAATCATGTTTTCCTGAGTAAAAAGGAGTTTGGAGAGGAATACATTGGATTGAATCGCATTGGAAAGCATCAGATTGGATACCATAAATGTTTGGAAGTGCTCCAAGCATGTTACTTTCTTATGACCAAATCTCTACAAGATGTCTTGACCAAGCGTCTTATTTATGTATTGGATTTATCTCCCAACTTTCTTTTAAGAGCTTAAGGGAGCAGTTCTTCCTCCAGTTCTTCCACCAGCAGCCTTATCAGGTTAGGTAGCCTCCAGTGAAAGACTGTATATGCCATATGGCTTGAAATCACCTAATGAGCTGATGATGGATTTAATCTTGACTCTTCTCAATTTTTCAGTCAAGTACCTTAACTATTATTATACTTGCTAAATAATCACTAGACTTCCTAGTATTGTCATAGTGGTACAAACTCTGCATAATTATCAGGAACATCTAACTTTACAACATCAAAACTGGGAGGAAATTGTTTTGTGTCATACTTGTAGAATTATTGAAGCCTGGCTGTAATATATGTTTGCGAGTCTATAAATGGAAATACAACATTTGTGCTCTTCTAATTGATTGAACTAAAATTAGGATAAACAAAGATATTTTTTAAAAAAGATTATTATTTTATTAACCTTTAAATCAATCTATCTTTTTTTAATTAACATCATCTGTTTTATAGCACTTTGACATTTTGAATCTATAAATAAATATTAAAAATGCTTCAAATGATGTGTAAAATATCTACTGGCATTAAAAGGCCTACAGTGACTAGTTGCAGTCTGTATTTTTTCTTGAAAGTTGAGTTATCATTAGATACTTTTTTTAGACAACCAGTTTGGTCTATTCTAGGAGTTAAGACAAGATAGAAACCAGGAGGCGGTGAGTTCTAGTCCCACTTTAGGCATGAAAAGCTGGCTGAGTGACTTTGGGCCAGTTATTTCTCATCCAGGGTTACAAGCCTGTCAGTCAATTCCTGTTGCAACCAATGAATGAACACTCAGTTGATCTGGAAAAAAGAGACCCTACATTTGCAGGGAAAATTGCTAGGAAAATTAGATTATTTCGATTTCTATTTCAAATCATAGAGGATTCTTTTTATAAGAACTTAGATGTGTCATTTGAAAGCACTTAAATACTGCATCATATTACATAGTCAGGAATCTTTTCAAGCAACTCGGTGATAAATGCGATTATATTTTAGTATGAAATCTTGGGCAGATTTTATCAAAGTGTGATAAAATCTTTCTTGCCTTTCTTTTAAAAACAGATAAAATTTCAGGACTTTTTCCAATCATTTAGCTCCATTCTTCTTTCTCAACTAGATGTATTTTCATTTGATGTCCCTCCCACGTGTGAATATTTATTTTAGGACACTCAATATCCTCCTAATATCCTCTAATATTCTCCTATGCAGAAAATAAGAAATATCTATTACAGAAATTGTGTTTGGCTTCTTGTGAGATCATTAAAGTTCTGCATATTTTACAGTTTACTTTCTTTTCCCAGCGTATGGTTGATTTCCTTTGCAAATATATCCTTTAAGAATTCTTTAAAATTTAAGAAGCTGATGTGAAGATGGCAGAATTAGAGATGGCAAAATTGATTTATTTGTTTAGAGAAAAGAAAATAACTACATTTATTGGTGACTGGAAAACCTTTATGGAAAAAAATGAACTTATGGGTTTGATTTTTAGAAAGGGTAGACTTTGGAAAGAAGGAAATTGTGTTGTAACTGTATTTGTAACTGCTCTTAAGATCAGAAACTGCTTCTTCATAAATTTTCCTTTCCCTCTTTCTTTCTTTGCCCTTTATTTCACTTACTACTTTTCTTTCCTTTTTTTCTTTCACAATTTCTATTTTATTCTTTTACAATTTTATTTAATAAATAAAATTATATATAAAAACAAGGAGTGATGAATATTTAAAAAGATTCCTTTGGACTCTTGTATCTCAAGGCAAAATGTTTAAAATAGAAATATTGTAAAGTTAATATATTTCTACCAGCTATTGCCAGATATCACCCTTTGTTTTACAAATGAACTGAAGAATATGTCGGTTGCATGACATGAAGAGGCTTGACTAGCTTCTCCTCCCACTATTAAACAGCTTGACATAATGTTTCAGTGATTTCTTGAAAGATTGGCTTTATAGGCTCCAGTGCAACTTTCAGGCTCATGATACTTTATTAAGTTGACATAGAAGCTATTTAATTCTTAGAAATAATAGTTTTTTAAAAAACTAATTTTATTTATTTAATTTATATGCCACCGACCTCATCGATAAGGCAATTCTTAAGCTTCACACTATTAAGCTTCATATTTATTCACCACTGCCAAATCATTATTGAATCCAGTTATAGAGGTTCCTAAATATGAAGCTTAAGAAATAGTGGGTTCTATACACCATCTAGGTAAAAAGGAGGGATTGAAAGAAGAGACTAGCAAGCAAGTTTTCTATGGTAATAAGCCACACATGGCCATTTGACAGTTGCTGATTATCTTTATAAAATTTTAGGTCAGGCTTGTTCACTAATGAAACCCTCATGTACTCTCTAATGTTGATGGAGGGAGTTCAACTCTCTTCCAGTGAGCTGCCTCTTCTGAAAGGTAGATGCCTGTAGCAGCTTTGTTTAAAACAGCACTGGGAAGCTGGATCTCATTATTTAGTATCTGTGTTCCAAGCCTACAGTGATTAAGAGCATTGCGGGAAATCACAGAAATTGTTAATTCAAGTCACTTTGGAGTACTGGACTAGAAGCAAAAAGTAAGAGGGAGAACAATTGGTGCCTTTTCAGTCCATAGTGATGTGAAGTGCTATTATTACAGTTCTGCTTTGAAAGACCGTTTTCTTTCTGCATTTACAGGTAGCTCTCGTTTAGTGACTGCCTCATTTAGTGATGTAGTTATGACATGATGAAAAAAATAACTCCACGGCCTATCCTTGAATTTATCACCTTTGCAGGTTTGTAAAGCAAAGGAAAGTAAGATCAGAAGTACAGTTGCAGCTTCCCTTAGCAACTGCTTCATTCAATGACAGAATTGCCAGTCTCAAGTGTGATCACTAAGTGAGGATTATCTGTATTGCTAAACCTGTATTCTCTTTTCTCTAGTAAACTGCAGATACCTTTGTATACCCATTTTATCCTTTAGAAGATATGTGAGGTACATTAAGAAATGTCCCATGGCCTCAAGTAACCCAGAGTCATGATTGTGCATCACTGCCAAGTGGAAATTTGTCCTCATTCCCAAGACCTAATGAGAGGTCACATAAATACTGAAATTTTATGAATCTTGCTAGGATTTCAGCCATTACATTTATACATTGGTTGTGTGAGTACTTTTTGGGAGATATCACAGGTTTTGCCTTGCCATGTTTTCTCATGATAGGTAAATATTGGATAACAAAATACATACTCTATGCAGAAAAATACGGTTATGCCATTTCCTTGTTATAAATTGCCCTAGGAAAACCTAACTTGGAAGGGTACCACACCATTTTAAAAAATTAATATGGAAAGCATAAGTAGGGATATAATTAATCTATTCAACAATGTATATAATTCCAAGAAGAGGACAAGCTGCACATATTAAAGCTATTTCTCACAAAATGATTTCAAGTAGTCACAATTATTATTGAAAATTGGTTGTCTAAGGAGATTCTTAGTCATCTAGGTCATGGTTGTCCCAAAGGTGCTTTTTCAAAAGACAACTGGACTTTCTTTGTTTTTCCTTGAAGACTTTTTGCTTCTCATCCAAGAAGCTTCTTCAGTTCTTGAAAACTGATTCTTGTACAATTTTCTCCAGCCATCATCTTGTTGGAATCTTTGGCTGTGAAATGTTGACCATAAGAAATGAAATCCAAATGTTCCTGATTATAGGTCTAGCTGAAATTATCATATGTTCAGAAATCTGCACTGAGAAAATCTAACAGTCACCAAATATTTATAAAGGGAGGAATTAAGGCAAAGAGTTAGAGTGGTGGATAGTATTAATAACATCTCATTTTCTAGATGTTGCTTATGAAGGTCCTGTAAGAGTACTGTACCCTGTAATGGTACTTGCTATTAAGGCAGTTGATTCTCTTGGCTTTTCTAGTCTACCAAACATACATCCTTAAGTTAGTCCATTTGAAAAATGATTAGCTCTAGAGACCAGATACAGCAGACTAGTTTTGAAAAATGGCATGCCATTCTGTTCCTTCTCCAAGTTTTTAAATATTTATCAGCATGGTAATAACCTTTTAATGTTATACAGATATAACTTCTCCCTCTACAACAGAACTTGGATATCAGAATAATAAATGGGGGAAGGAAGATGTAATTGAGAAAAATGGGGAAAACAGTTTTCAGTCTATTAATTTATTTTTTGATAGATAAAATTCATTGCCCCTTTTTAAAGTGAAGTTCTGTAATATTTTCTAGGTGATTGCCCTGGGCTAGATAATTTAAAGTTCAGTTATTAAAGCTACTGGATCATATTATAGTTTACTTTGTGTCTTTCCCCCCAAATTATATAGATATTTCGCTTGTGTTTTTTTTTTGTGAAGACAAATGCTATTGGTATAGTGCTTTAGCGTAAAATAGTTATTCTTCTCTATCAATACTTATGCTTGTTTGTGTGACTTTGTTTGCAGTAACCTTCTGGTTGCATTAAAATACAGGTCTGTGTTGGTAAATGAATGTTCCATGCAAAATACCTGAAGAGCACATGTTGGTGAAGGATTCACTTCTCACCAGCATTATCAAGTTATTTCTGAAAGGTCTTTTGTTTTAACTTTGCCTTCACAGTGAACAGGATTAGTGATTATGTTGAAATGGGGTTGGTTCATTCAGGCATGATATCCTCTGTGGAATTGCTAGTGCAATTTAACTGTTTGAAGAATGTAAATTCTTGGCCTTTCACTGTGCTGGATATATATTAAATTAAAATATTTTTACCATGTTACATATGCTTTTTGAAAATCTGTTTTAAATTATTATTGTATCATAGGCTGAAAGCTTTAGAAAAGAAGCATACCTTTATTTATAGATAAGAAAGAGATTTTCTTTTCCTTGAAACAAATAGCAGGGATGTCTGCCCTTGATAAGAATAGAATAAGCAGTTGAGAACAAAAGAATTAGCATGTTGTGTTGTAAAGGTAAATGCCTTTGAAAGTTAGTCTGAAGCTTAACTACTGCTTGGGGTAGTCTTTTGTCTAGTGAATGTTTAACCCTTTATGATACCAAAGAAGCTTTCTTTTCTTTTCCTCCCCATCCATTTTTTTCCTTTTTGTCTTATCTCAGTCTAGTTTTGTTCTCCCTTTTTTCTAATTTTCTCTTCTCCATACAAGCTACCCTTTTTTCTTTTCTGTTGTTTCTTTTCATAGGCAGGAAGACTCTGTTTATGTATTGTTTTATCTGTAGATTGTCAGTTAACATAACTTTACTTTTTTGTCCTAGGCTGATAAGTCTTTTTTGAAGTATAGCGTCTAGTAGATTCACTTGCATGTGTATATCATATATTTAAGAATCTCTCTTCCTCTTTTCCCCTCCCTCTTTCTCTCTCTTTCTCTCTTACTCATGGTAGAAATTTCTAGAGTTGGTTGCAACTAGCATTGACAATCTAGTGTTGACAAGGTAGAGATGTTGAATAGTGTACATTTTTGTCTGTGTTTGTATTGCTTTTCTGCCTGCTTTTTGGGACAATCCTTTTAAATATCTCGGTCATCTTTCTTTGGGGCAAATGTGATAATAGACATTAGAGAGTTGTCTACTTAAATTGTATTTTCTTATTTGTATAATGAGTGCAGTCTGTTCTTTCAAGAGTATTGTTCTCAATTTCCTAGGAAAGAACTCAATCTAAGTTTTGAAAAATAGTAAATAACATAGGAACCCTGATCTTTCAAATCTGTCTTTGCCAGAAGACAGTGCTTTTTAGGAGTCTTCTCACCCCTATATTTATGTTTATTTAGAAATGCATCTCATTAATTTGCAGGAGACTTCCTCCCAAGGCTTATTTGCACTGAATTGGTAACTGATGTGCAAGATTTCTTCTAAAGATTTGGATTTTTAAAACCAGAACTTGTTAGGCAGAAAAAATCCATACTTCTGGCAAATGCTAATTGAAAAGATGGGTGCTAGCATATGTAGTTTGCAAAACCACCAAAGTTTTTTTTTTCTTAACTTTAAATCAGTCCTGTCGTGATCTCACAAAGAAGCATCTTCATCCACCTTGCTTGGAGGTTCTTGGAAGGTCATGATTGGTGATTTCTGGTGCTCTTTTTCCATATCCCATTTGTCACTAATTGCCACTTTGGGCATTTATCCATCAATCTACTTCTATTTCCCTAATGTGCGTTTAATAGAGAATGCTTTCCATAGCTTGGTAAGAATTTGTCTTCAATTCCATTCCTTTTGGAGATAATTTACCATGCTAATATGGCAGCACAGCACTTTTCTTCTTCTACCCCACACAAGTCATTCTGTTGTGTTCACAGCAGACAAATTGATTATTGAGATTATGTGGAGAAACAGAATAAAGCACTAGCTTCTGTTTTCTTTTTTGGGGGGGGGGGATGCTGGCTGAGCCATTTCTTCACTTCTCAAACAGTGATCTGGGGGAAGGAAGATAAAGAATTGTGTTGATCGATCAATTTTGGATGAGTCATGCTGGTATCCACCCACTGGTTCTTCCATGATTCTGTTTTGAATGTCAGTAATTGCACAGTTATCATTCTATTAATTTTATGAGCCAATAATTAAAGAGCCTTGGTGGCACAGCGGTTAGAGCGCTGTACTTAGCAATTAGTACTTAGCTGCCAGCTGCCTGCAATTTAGCAAGTTCAAATCTCACCAGGCTCAAGGTCGACTCAGCCTTCC
>JANHJO010005185.1:30159-41212 GCA_032468235.1 Pseudoxyrhopus heterurus | reverse complement strand
CAGAGAATGAGGTGGCTGGATGGAGTCACTGAAGCAGTCGGTGCGAGGAGCTTAAATGGACTCCAGAGGATGGTAGAGGACAGGAAGTCCTGGAGGAACGTTGTCCATGGGGTTGCGATGGGTCAGACACGACTTCGCAACTAACAATAACAACATACTAGGCTACGGCAGGGTTCCCACAACTTATGGAGGCACAAAGGATTACATCTCATTTAGAGATTCATCTAGTTGTGTAAGTCAGCAATGCAGCGGTGAACCACCTGAAGCAGACCCAGCTCCCAGTCAGTTTCTACTTCCACTCCCAAGTTGGTAGTTCCACCGTGTAGTAATTTGTATCATGACATTGGTATATTCACACAACATCTTGGTAGTAAAGTGAATGTGGTTTCTTTAGTTTTAACTTAGAATATTGTGCAAACTATTGTGACTGCTATACCAGAATTTGTGGCTCACCATTATGAACCTAGCCTATTTGAGGATTATTAAACAAACCCTAACTAATAAAAGAGAATATCTGTAGCTCAGGATTGACATGAGGGCTCCTTGGTGCTCTTGCAGACATTTCATTACCCAAACTAGTTAACATGCTAGCACTGATGAGGTTACCTAGTTTGGTAAAATATCTGCAAGAAAACAAGCAAGCTCAGAGAGCATCAAGGACCCTACAAATCATAACTAAATGCCTGTGAATGAGTGAATCCAGCAATTACTTTTCCTATCCTTCATCAACACTGATGGCAACTTCTGGTAAGCTTCTGGGAAATGTTCTGTCTAAATCAGGAGTATCCAACCTTGGCAACTTGAAGACCTGTGGACTTCAACGCCCAGAATCCGCCAACCAGTCGAAGACCAAAGGTCTTAAAGTTGTCAAGGTTGGACACCCGTGATCTAAATCGAGGGTCTCCAATCTTGGCAACTTTAAGCCTGGCGCACTTCAATTCCCAGAATTAAAAATTAATAACCAGCTTTGCTGGCTGGGGAATTTTGGGAGTTGAATTCTGCCAGGCTTAAAGTTGCCAAGGTTGGAGACCCCTGATCTAAATGATCAGGACATCATATAAAGGAGAGCAGCTTATATGGTAAAATAGGAAATTCCATTCAGAAACGTCTTCATTTATGAGGGAATTGGAGGGGACGGTACTAAATCCCACAAATGCCGAACGTATAATTTAATATTTGAAGTGATCAGGTCCATCGATGTCTTGCATTCAACTAAAGCAAAACCATAGTTTAAGTTTCACAATTACTGGACGACTGACTTCAATGGTCTGAAAACAACACAGGCGGAAAAACACAGGAGTAAATATTTTATTTCTGGTCTCTCAGAGACTTTAAATGGACCTGCCTGTATAGACTATAAATTAATTCTTCACCCAAGGTTATTCCAGAAACTACATCTTCAAAATCATACCAAAGCTTTTCCCAGCTGATGTGGGAATCTTTTTTTTTTTTTTTAAAAGCAGAGAACAACAAATCTATTCCCTCCACAGAGTTAAAAAGATGCCTCTAAATTCAGAAGACAAACATCCCAAGCTCTTTGAATGAGTGTTACTCAAAGAAAAGCAATCTTCAAACACTTTTCACCTCTTTAAGAGAGAGTTCCCTCAAAAGTGTCAGGTCATTCACAAAAGTCAACTAAGTAGCACATCCTTAAGGGATTTTATTTATTTTTTTCCATCCCTTCTTATGATGTTTTGGTTGCTGTCAAGAAAAAGTGTCAAAACAGTTTACACCCCAATATTTTTCTCCAACTACTTGGACAATACAAATCAGCTACTATAACCCTGATGAAGAGAATGAAATGGTGTGTGTTAAAACTTTGTTTTGTTTTTTAAATCACATGCTTTGTCTGCCACATGTACTTAAATTCTTATTTCTTTCATCAAACATAATTTTATGAGTTCTTTTCATGAAATTGGAAATAAATGCTTTCTATACACAAATTCATTCAACTGTTGAATGTTCCATTAATTGCAATTGAACATAGGATCATCTATCTAAAATTAAATGCCCTTGCTCTTTGTGATATAAACATCTATCACATCTGGAATGAATGGCTGGTTTCACTCATGAGATGAATATTGAATAAGTTTAAAAGCTCACCTACAATGATGACCAATGAGTTACAAACCACATTGGCTGGATTCATACACAATGCTAATCTTTGTGCTACCTCCTCCCCCCATCTTTTAATGATAAATTATCATTATTGTTGTTTATTGGTTTATCCCTTTAATGGTTACTGGTTTCAATGTTTGTAAGCCACCCAGAATCGCCTCTAGATGAGATGGATGGCACATAAATCTAATAAATAATCCCAAATCAAAGAAATCTCGTTATGACTTAGTGTGGAGTTGGTTGTACTTTGTTTTTCCAAGATTCCCAGAACAAACAGACTGAATCCATGCCTGGCCCAGGATGGGAAGGGTCTGTGAGAAATCGGCAAGCCAACAGTAAGGTGGAGTTGCAAGATGACCAACCCTTCATTTGAATGCAAATGTTTGGGAGCAGCCAGTTATCTTTGACATTAGGCAGATCCTCAGTCCACTGCTAGCCCAGCACCAGGGATCCTATTGTCGAGGATGGGTAGTAAAGAGACCTCCTGAGTCATTTCCAAAACCAGTCTAGGTTTAGGCTTGAAAAAGAGAGAGGGGGAGCAAGCAAGAAGAGGACGTGTGAAATCACCCCCCACCCCCAAGAAGCAGGATGCCTGGCCAAGAAGAAGCTAGGGGATGAACTTCATCTATGTGAGTTATATTTTGGAAAAAGAAGCCAGGATGTATCCAGGTTCTGTACGATGCAATGGCAGCAGCAGCAGCAGCAACCTACCAGCACAAAACTTTCCTTCTGCTACACCTTATGTAGATTACATAGGATACCATCATCCCCAAAGTATGGAGAATCGTGGACAACCTTCGGGGACTTGGGGAGCATCTTATGGGCTGCCTCGGGAGGACTGGAGTGCTTATGGGCCAGGAACCTCCAACACCATAACCTCCACCCAGATCAACAGGTCTTCTCCTGGACAGGTCTCCTTCTCTTCTGCTGATTACAGTTCCCTGAATCCTGCTGGTTCTCTGACTTTACCTTCTCTGGACACCATGAATTCAGAGGCAAATTCTCCTCCCCTCAGCCAGCGGCACAGCTCCTACGAATGGATGAGGAAAACAGTCCAATCGACTTCAACAGGTATGTCGGCGACCTCAATTCTCCCCTTCAAGACCTGTAACTTTCCTCACGCTGGCCACTTTCTGAAGCCAAGGGACAGGTTATCCCAAACTGAAAAGGGGGTTTCTCATCTTCTGATCAGGCTCTTGAGTCACACCTTTGATTTAAGGTCTCAATAATCTGGTTCTCCAAGCAAATGACGACATGATGTATTCATAAAAAGGGGCTCCTTTAAGAGGGAGGGTGCATAAGGAAAAATGAACTGGAAGAGGAAGAAATTGATTTTTTAAAAAAAACTTCAGCTCCTGATCTAAGATGAGGGATAGAATTGCTGTGGCATTGAGTGGGATCTGCTCCTGAAAAGTTTAGGATTTGGTCTGGCTTTGCATATGTTGCTTATTAACGTTGGGTTGACTTGAGGCTTGAATGCAAACCAGCTAAATTATCCTTCCAGCAGCATCCAATGAAGTGAGCTGCAGCTCACAAATAAATCAGAAAAAAGTGCTAGCAGACTGATTTTGGATCTACTGTAGCCCAACACTGTTTTCCTGCTACACACAATACACATTACAATTGTCATCAAAGTCCTATTTATTTCCAAGCTGGGGGGGGGGGTGTCCTCGGTGCTCTTTGCGCTCGGTTGTTTTTCTGCAGATGTTTCACTACCCAAACTAGGTAGCATTATCAGCAGTGATGATGTTACTAGTTTGGATAATGAAACATCTGCAAGGAAGCAACGGAGCTCAGAGAACACCGAGGACCCCTCTTTCAACCCTGAGCTACAAATATTCTCCATTATTTCAAAGCTTCTTCCTCTAAATACCTGTGAATCTGCATCAGCCTTTTGCACTTGAAATCAACCCAGAAGGGTGAACTTTGCACCTTTTTAAATGTATTTGCATAACAGCAGAACCAAACTGGCCCTTAAGGGACAATGGTTGCATGCACCGAAAGATTTCTATCTGCAGCAAGGATTCTGGGCTCACCTGGGTTCACTTTCAGGGTAACCCCATTAACATTTCAAATGGATGCTCGGGATAAAAGGGGCTCTTGCTTAGCAGGCTAGACGCCTCTCGGAATGCAGGAATCTAAGAAGCAGAAAATACCTTTGATCTCTTGATAGAGTACCTTCCAGAACGTTAATAACAATGGATTTAACAAGCAGGCAGGATAAGCATTGCACATGATTTTATAAAGGGATATTCTGGAAAATTGTCTTGCTTGATGCTAAAGTAGAACAGATAAGAGAAAATTAGTTACAGCTGCATTAACACTAATATTAGTACACTGAACACTAATAGAATAGATGTAGCTCAGGGTTGAGCTGTGGAGTTCCTGGTGCTGAGCTTGGTTGCTTGCAGATGTTCCATTAGCCAACTAGTCAGATGTCAAATAATGCTACACTAGCATGTTTTAATGTTAGTAATTGGTCTCCATAACACTTTACAGTCTTCATGTTACATGATATGCTAGATAGGATTTAGTCACAGATGTAAAAAAAAATATCCAGTTGAATTTGTCATGTGTCCCAGGTGGTTTGGTGAGTTTATGGTTCAAAGTAGTGTGAGAACCACAGTGCTGTGTTGTTGTTAAATACGTTTCAGCACAATGTGAGTTTTGTAAATTCACAGATTTTGACTAAATACACTAAATATGACACTTCCTAAGATGCCTTGAACTACAATACCCAGAATTCACAGCCTCCCTCTAGTAATCTAGAGACATTTGAAGGAATTTGAGGGAAAAGGCAGTATTATAACCTGCATCTTACTGGGTCTTGTCTCTCATCTCTAGTTTTCAATTTGTGTTTAAAATGATCCGCAATCTAGTCATCTTGCTGTAAATCAGAGGTTTGGCAACTTTAAGATGTGAGGGTTTGTGGGGTGGACAATTCTGGGACTTGAGCTCCACACATCTTAAAGTTGCCAAGTTTGAAAAACACTGTTGTAAAGCAATAAATTATGTCAGGATTATATGAACAAAAAGCCCTGGCAATTTTCAAAGCAAATTAGTTAAACTCTTTATAAATGAATATTTAAACCTATTTCTTGAGAGCTCTTGAATATACAAAAAAGAATTACTTCAGGGAACTCCCAGTTTTTAACAGTGACTCCAGTTTCTCATATAAATCAGACAGGGTAAGATGGCAAGATCTGCAGATAAGGAGTAAGATCCTGGTTTGAATTAAATGATCAGAAAATGGCTTAGAGAAATCCCTAATATGTTTAGCCTATTGATAATGTCATCGATACATGGGTGAATGGATGAACAGACAAACAGAGTAATATCTAGTTCACAACTTGCCTATATAACTTTCTTGACTTGGCCTTCTCTGGCCCCTTTCAGACTGCAAATCCCAGAATTCCCAACAAGTATGGGTTTTATGGTTCTGAGAATTGCATCCAGAGTAGGCTGCAGCAGAACATCTGGATTCACACAATGCTCAACTAATTAAAATAGGGTTGGATAGCTTGGGGTTCACTACATTTGGGGGTGGGGGACTCAACCTTTCTGTTAGCATCTTGTTTGAATAATTTCCTTGAAGATAAAGATGATTTGTTTGGCCGCGCCCATATGATGTGAAAAGTGCACTTGTGGTTTGTTAACTTGGGTTTAGCGTGGAGTAAGGCTATAACTCCCCTTGGTGGCTGGTGAAGTTGGTGGGCCACATCTTTGAAAGGCACTTGATGGGAGGTCTAACAAATAAGAATTTATTTCCTTATGTACCTGGAGGCCCAACTTTTGTGTTGCAGCAGACAGAGAAATGCTTTGAATAAGAATGTTAAAAGACCAGAAAGACAGTTGCTTCTCCAGTCATTTCTGGAATATTAGAAAATGCCCTCCATACGGACCCAAATAAATGCATAGTGTGGTCCTGTTTCATCATATGAAATCCAAGGGATCAGTAGTCATGCTTTAGCCTCACAGCTAATTCTAATGAAGCTCTTAGTATCTAACCTACCTGGACCAAAAGCCTTCCCTTCAGGCTCTGCCTTCAGCCACAGAAAGAGGGTTCACAACTAGAAAATGTCCTTTCCTTTCTCCTAGCAATCTAAGCTCTACCATCTTCATCTGTGGATGTTATGCTTGTTAACCATTGTTCAAGCCCACTTACCTGTCTATCCTTCATGAATAGGTTAGACTGTTCTTTCCAAAGCCTTCCTGAATGAGCTACTGTGGAATAAGGTCCAAAACCTAGGGACATGGGCTTTCTTACATAAGTCCTCAACCCAGCTGCCAATAAATTGCTTTGACAATTCATCTCAGTTTTAATATGCAGAAGATCAAGGCAAACATCTTACCACCATTTTATGGACTTCTGTCATAGCTTAGACTGAGTTTGTTTTCCTAAACTAAAAAAAAGTGCTTTTCAGAGAAGAAGGGCTGATTTAATTTCTGAGATCCTTCTACTGCTCTAAGTGTGTTTCCCTCTCTTCTTTTTGGGAGAGGAAGAATGCACATTTTGACATAACATTGGTTGGATTCATGCATTCTGCTAAGCAGGAATATGGTTTGCTTAGCTAGGCCTTAGTGTGTTGCTAAAAAGCTGTGGTTTATCCAACAAACCATCATAAAAATACAAAATTGTTTATGGCAATTCTCATGGGGACCTACAAGGACATTCATAAGGTATTGTTTTGATGGTAATACAGACTTTTCAAGGATGGCAAAACACCTTGGAAATACTTGTTGTTTGGAGATGGACCATAAAGTTCCTTCTATAGTTGCTGTTGCTTGCATGGCAGATGGCCAAACTTTGTTGAGTCATTCCGTTGCTTCTGAAGGCTTATGTAGCACCCACAATCCCAGCTGCTCCACTGTGAGGACAGATGTTAGATTCGAAAGTTTTAGGCTTCCACTGAGGTAGGCTGCCCATTACCAAACACTGTTGACTGTCCACCTACAGACTCTACTTGGAGCAAAAAATATTTCGACAGAGAAACAATTAAGAAACAGACTGAAGTGCCATCACAAATATTAGCTTAGTAGTATCTTTTCTCTTCTTTTTATCATCATATTTTGCTATTGGTACACTCAGGGCCATTTGGGTGGGTACAGTGAGAACCAATTGTCCAAGCTCCCCAAAAAGGAAAGTCCCAGCTAAGATACACTTCCATATTTGAAATGATTAGATGGACAATGCTTCTCATACAAGGTAGCAAAATACCGCAAACCAGTTATACATGAGTTCAAGAATTTTTCTGGGGCACTGATTATAATGGGGCAAGACAAGAAGTAATGGATGGAAGATTTGTTGAAGAAAAGTTGTAGTTGCTGCATCACTAGAGGCTTTTTAGGAAGAGTTTGGACAGAATGGTCTAGGGTCTCCCGCTTGGCCAGGGGGCTGGACTAGAGGACCTCCAAGGTCCCTTCCAACTCTGCTATTCTCCAGGAGAACAGGCAGCAAGAATGGCAAGGCAGTGAGATAAGTTGAGAAAGTCTGCTCACTGTTAACATGGGGTAGAGTTAGAGTAAGAATCGGGCACATTTGGGCAGGCAAAGGACTTGAGTAATAAAATCAAGCTTTTCCTCAAATCCTTTGTTTGCTCTCGCCCACCCTCAAATTCATCAGGTGGGCCTACAAATTTAAACAAAAACAATCACAACTTCATGCTGCCATCCAACCTTGTTCTGACTTGTCTTTGGGTTCTTCCCAGCAACACCTGTTTTCCCCTTGGTTGTTTTTTCTCAGAAAATCCAGGTGCATCCAAAGCTGTAGAAAAGAGGTTAAAAGTTTGCTCTGGAGTAAATTAATCTGGATTGGTAAAACCAATAAATTCTCTGAACTAAGTTTTGGTGCAGAAATCATCCCATATCCATCTTGGACCAGGCATGGAATTGGACAACAAGTAGGTCATTTGGTTATTTACAGGAACAGGAGATGAAGATTTGCCCAACAACCATGTACAGTACACAACTTACGACCAAAATTTATGTTGCTAAGTGAAACATTTGTTAAGTGAGTTTTGCCCCCATTTTATGACTTTTCTTGCCAAATTTGTTAAATGAATCACTGCAATTGTTAAATTAGTAACATGGTGGTTAAGTGAATCTGGCTTTCCCATTGACTTTGCTTATGAGAAGTTCGCAAAAAGTGACACTTGGGATACTGCAACCGTCATAAATGTGAGTCAGTTGTCAAACATCCGAATGTAAATCAAGTGACCATGGGGATGCTGCAATGTCATAAGTGTGAAAAATGGTCATAAGTCACTTTTTTCAGTGCCGTTGTAACTTCAAACAGTCACTAAGTGAACTGTTGTAAATCGAGGACTACCTGTACTTATAGGTAAATCACCCACTAGTATCACTATTCATGGAACATCTGTTTATAATTATGAATATAGTTATTGAGGAAACAGATTCATTCAAATCAAATCTCTGTTCATTAATCCTAGACCAGCATAAAGATGATGACTGATGGTGGACAAGGTTTCCTATTTATTTATTTATTTATTTATTATTATTTTTTACAAATTTATATACCGCCCTTTCCCTAAGGACTCAGGGCGGTGTATCTAACTGGAGAAATGTGAATTAGGGATTGAATTATCCTGGGAGGGTAAAACTAATAGGTTACTTACAGCTCAGAGAGGGTTCTATAATCCATTTCTATATTTTCATTTCAATGGGAAATTCTGTTTTATCCCTATAAGAGTAGACCTATGAGGTAAGCTCAGTTCAGAGGGACGGCCTCAACATCGGCCACTGAGGTCCTGTGCCTGAAGGTGGATTTGAACCCTGGTCCAACACCTGAACCATTATCCCACATTGGAGTATTAAACAAGACTTCTCTGAACTAATGTCTTCCAGATGTGTTGGACCACAATCCCAGGAATCTCAGTCCGCATTGCAGTTCTGGGAATTCTGGGCACTGCAGTCTGATTCTTAGCTGGGGAAGCCTCTGTGAGTCCACCAAAATCTTTTCTACACTGCCACTATATGCAAAGTTGTGCATTCATAGTTTTGGAAGTTTCTCCCAGTGCAGATTAACTCTTCACAAAGCAGGCTATAATGTATGAAGAACATTTAAAGGCCTTAGGAGGGAAAGGTGGGTACCCAGTTTTTAGCAACAGCACTTTCAGAACTTAAATCCATGTTCTCTGGCCTGCTATCCTCACATCAGTCCTCCAACACAGGTGGTGATTCGATTTCTGTTTATCATAATTCACTCAAAATCTCTGGCCAGATGAACAATACCAAACAGTCAATCCTTTCAGTAGGAACCCTTTCTAGTGTGTGTAACAACAGATCAAGCCAGATGCCTGCCTGATTCTACTTCAACAGGAGCCTTTTCCTGCCCGTGGGTTAAGTCATAGCCTTGAAAAAGAGCTTCTAGATTTGGTATGTTTCATAGAATTCATAGATTAGATAGATGTGATTTGTCTCTTCATTGTCTTAGCTGTTGGTTTGAGAGCCTTCACGCCAACAAATCTAGATTCACACAACACTAAGCCAAACCCAAACAAAACCCATGATGTGCAGTCATTTAAAATGAGAGAAAATTAGGATAGGATAGGATAGGATAGGATAGGATAGAATAGAATAGAATAGAATAGAATAGAATAGAATAGAATAGAATAGAATAGAATAGGACTTTATTGCAACCCATGATCAGATTTTGTGTTAAAAAATGTGATTTGTTATTTGTACTTTGGAGCTCATAATCTTAGCCAATAGTATTTTATCAGACATAACCCTGGAATATTTTGCATACAAATTAAAGCATAGGTTCTACCATTACTGTACTACAGTCCTTCTATATCTGAACATTTGTGATTCCATACTTTTTAATTTGGGGGCTAATGATTATTATATCCAGTTGGTAAAAGGTGGAATAACAAATGAAAAATGAACAGTACAGTATATGCTGTAAGAAAATCTACATTCTGATCTTATTCTAATTCTTTTAGAATTCTCTAAATGGAACAATTCCATTCAAAATGGGGTTTAAAATTCAGTAATGTCCTACCTGTTGTCAGATCTTGAGATAAGTTTGTAAAACAACATGAACACACCAAAACACCAGACACATTTTGATTGCCAGGTAATCCTGGCCAACAGACAGTTAAAAAAAATTCATGGATAAAATTTTACAGAATACTAGGATTCCATGAATATATTATCAATCATTTAAGATTGAAAGTAAAAACTAGAGTGAAAGGGAAATACCCAAACTAATGTAATTTTGATCTGGCTTATTTTAAATCCTTTAAAATATTCTTCACTTTAAATGAACATTTCCAAGAGATCATAGATTTTCATAGATACACAGCAAAAAATTATCAAAATTACAAAGTAATTAGTGAGGAAACTAAGAACCATCATTTGCAGTCAAGTGTTCAAAAACATTAAAAGGAATCTAAAGGGCAGCAATTAAAGGCTGCATTAAAATGTCTTTGATAACTACAAGATATGATTCAAGTAGTTAAATGTCTCCGCTAAGTCAATTCCAGAGCAAAAAAGCCATAACTGAAAAACAAGGATATCTGAAGGATTAATTTTAGGCTTAGGTTTAACAAGTCAAGATGGTGATGATGATTTTATGATTGAAGTCCTGCCTCATAAATGAGGAATTTGGGGCAGTGATCATGCAATTGCAGTCGCCATCTTGACTGTTTTGAGCCTTCAGGTTGTTCCTGCTGAAAGGGCCCTTAGTCCTGTCTCTACCCACAGTATCTCGCTTCTGAAGACCCTTGTGTCCAGTTTCAGACAGGGAGAAATAGACCACACTTGAGAGACCTAGAAGACCATTCCATACAAGTCTTTGCTCATTTATTTATTCATGTCTCATATTCATGTCTCATATCTAAGCATAACACATAAAATAATCTGCTACAATGTCCTTCCTGCCAATGACTTCTTTACCTTCAACCACAATAAT
>JANHJO010005184.1:21554-37975 GCA_032468235.1 Pseudoxyrhopus heterurus | reverse complement strand
AACAGATTACCTCAGTAATTAATAGCTAGTCAGAAGTCTCTCAGTACCTCAGCACTAGTGACAAGGATCCCACAAAGGCAAGGGCGCATGGGATTGCCCTTATATAGTGTCAGATGGCTTCACCCTTTCCAGTGGGAGGTGGTGTTCAGAGAAAATGGCCACATTGCCTTTGGTCACTTAATATATGAGCCTGGCACAGCAATCTCCAACAGGAGATCCCGAGGGCTCACCAATCTCTCCACTCTCTTTAACATCTAGATGAAGCCACTGTCATTCAGTGACACAGAGTGAGGTGTCATCAATATTCTCGGTATTATATCTCCAGGCCAACCAAGTGATTTTGTGGAAGTTCTGTTTTGGTGTCTGGAGACTGGGGAAGAATAGGCTTACGCTCAACCCTAACAAGACTGAGTGGCTGTGGATTTTAGGGTCTCCTGGACTGATGATTTCCAATCTTTAATTCTGGATGGTGTCCTTCCCCAAACACAAACAGTGGGGAATCTTCCTAAATTCACAGCTGCTGTTTGAGAAGTAGGCAGCAATGAAGGCTTATTCACAACTTTGTGTTGTATGCCAATTATGCCCCTTCCTGGGTCAGCTGATTCTGTCCATGATCACTCATGCTTAGTCATCCCTTGAGCAGATTAATATGTTCTTCATGGGACTTCAAGGTGCCACATACATTGTTTAAATAAATAAATTGGATTCTTCTGGAAGAACATCCAGAAACTGCAAACTGATCCAGAATATAGTGGTACAAACGATTATGGATGTATACAAGTTGCACTGGCTCCAAAGATACTTCTGGCTGTAATTCCAATAATTCATTGGAAAATGCCAAACTGCTATGTGTTTTATTTTTTATATTGGGAATTTTACATATTTTATTTAATCTGCTCTCTTGTTTGTATGTGTGCCTTCAAGTCAGTGTTGACTTATGGTAACTGCCTGGACTTGCCCCTGCAGTTTTGTTGGCAAGAAGTAATTTGTTATTGCATCCTTCCTATGGCAGAGAGAGAGGAACTGATCCGAGGTCACCCAGTTGACTTCATGCTTGAGACAGGACTAGAATTTTCAGTTTCCCAGTTATACCCTGATGCCTTAACCACTACACCAAAATGGCTCTAGAATTGTAAACTACCTAGAATCATGTAAAAATATGATAAGCATCTATAGAAATGAATAAATTCAAGGTACTGCTGGTGGTTTCCTATAAAGACCTTCATGGCATGGGCCTGGATGTTAGCCTCATGGGGTACACCTGTTAGCTTTTCAAGGTAGTTCAAACAGAAGTACACCAGAAATACTAGCTCTGTCTTTATTATAAGATTATATTAACAAAATCTGACACGACTGAAAGTACTTCTTCCATTCCTCACTTTTACTCACCTGAAAACTAGGTAAGGGTAATTAGATTCCTTCAGAGATGCTTTCACCACTCTCCTCCTTTGGACTCAAAATTTCATTTGTCAGGCTGCTATTTAGGCTGCAGCTCTTCCTTCAGTCTCCCAAGGTCATTCAAACAGACCATTACAAGATCAGACTAGAAAATCAATTCCACAGGAACTATAGAATTATACTTTATTGGGGTAGGCTATAATAACAGAATCTTGCGAGTCTGTCTGCTTTTTCTCTCCTTTTTAAAAACTTCATCAGTCAGGGACAGCCAGCCTGAGTTTCTGTGTGTGTGTGAGAGAGAGAGAGATTGGCAGAGCCAGAAGAAGGAGTCAAGTGAGGCATCAGTTTTAAGTTGCTATGTAGTCACAAGAGGACAAAGTGCAACCACCCTTGAATGCCTTTGATCTGTACCTAGTTTTACCCAGGTGCAAATTATTAGTCTGAGAATCTTCCTGTGCATAAGCTTGAGCAATAAATCAGTAACTTGGAACTTTCAGGTGTGGACCTGGTTGTCTGCACCTAGCAGTTTCTTCTTAATAGTATCTTTGTCCCCAGGACTTAAGAAATGTTTTTGTCCTTGGACAAATAAAAAAAAAATTAAAAACCATTTCTGAATATTTGCTTCAAGGCCACCTTCCTGTCTCTCTGTGCTGGTTTGTCTAAGAGGCTTTCTCTTTCCAATGGGTTCTAGCTGGCCCATCAGGTTTGGCAGAAGGGGCATGCTCTTGGTCCCATTGATTAGAGAATGTTCTCTTGGCAGGATCCAGGAAATGTGCCTTGCCTACGGTATTATAGCCCCTACCCTTTGGATCACCGTACACTTGAGATTAATTTGGCCCTGACTCTGCTGGAGTTTTGGGAAGCCCTCAAGCCTTGGCTGTTTTCCCAGGGATGGAGAATGGGAGGTTAGTTGAACCCATGGAGGATTATTTGATTAGCTTCTTCTCTTGTCTTTAATGCTATTTGCTTTTGGTTTGTTTTCCTTAATTTTTGTTATTGTTATTGTTATCTATATGTACTTTAAATGTTAATTTGGTGGTCAATTGAACAAACAAACTTCTCCTCACATATTTTACGATTTTCTGAGTGCTACTCCAGTTCAACAGATAAGACACTGCTAGCATGTGGGGGTTCAGTGGGATTTCATTAAAAAAAGATAGGGTGATGGATGATGATCGATCATGGAGCTTGAATGATTTTTTTCTCCTTTCTCCAAAATATAGAATGCAATATTACCTGCAGGAATGAGACAGAAAGATCAGACCAAGAAAACACCCACAGGCCCTTTTAACAGAGGTGTTCTTCTGGCACATTTGGAGAAGCAGGCAAATGACACTAAAGACCGAGACGATCTGGTTCCCTTCACGGGAGAGAAAAGAGGTAGGAGATTAACTAGCACAATTCTGCAGGCGCCATGCACATCTAGAGTAGAGTTTGTACTGTGCTTCTCATGCTGATAAACTTAAAAGACATTCTTAAGTACATCCCAAAAAACCAGAACAGGACAACTCGCCTTGGCCAACTCGCTGCTGCCAATTTGCCATGGTCAACTCGCCGCAGCCAACTTGTCACGGGACAATTCAACCATTTTATTTAATAATTATTTAAAATGATTAAAAGTTATTTTAATTTTTGTCATTCCCATTTCATTTTTGTCCCTCCTTTTGCATCCTTTTCTTTAATGATTCTTCCCATTTCTTCAATATTATGTAATTTTTGTCCCGTGGCAAGTTGGCTGTGGTGAATCATCTTCTGGTGAGTTGGCCTTAGCAAGTTGGCCACGGCATGTGTTCGCTGTGGCGAATTGTCCTAGACCCCCCCAAACCCACTCCCATAGCAGTTTAAATTGTATTTTATGTTCGTATTGTCTTTTACTTTAAAATAAAATCTACTTCAAGGAATAGAGTAGTGATTGTATGGCTAATGCCCCTAAAAGCAAGCCCTTCTTCTATAAACTTTGGCCTTTCGTTCCTCTACCCTCATGAGAAAAGGAGCAGGTGCTTCAGTGTGAGCCTAAATTTAGTCTTGCTCCACCAACAAGCTGGACAGCCTGATCCTTGTCCTTTGTTTCATGCCATTTCATAGGAAGCAGGAACAAAAATAGCTCCAGTGTCACATTCCAGGCCTGGAGCAGCACTTTTCTCCCCGCATCCCCCACCTCCATTTGACTGCACTGTTTTATAAATAAAATAAAAAAAGGAACCTCTTTCCTTGTTTGTTTTATTTTGTGTCTTGCTTTCTTGCTTTTCATTCCAAAAAAAACACCCCCAAACCAGACTTTGTCCTCTTTTACAAGAAGAAAGTTGGCAAAAGAAATATAAAAAAATATACCAATTTTGTCCCTTCCTAATCTTTATTGCCAATCAGAAAGGTCGGCAGTTCAGCGGTTCGAATCCCTAGTGCCGCATAACTGAGTGAGCTCCCGTTACTTGTCCCAGCTTCTGCCAACCTAGCAGTTTGAAAGCATGTAAAAAATGCAAGTAGAAAAATAGGGACCACCTTTGGTGGGAAGGTAACAGCGTTCCATGTGCTTTCGGCGTTTAGTCATGCCAGCCATATGACCACGGAGACGTCTTCGGACAGCGCTGGCTCTTCGGCTTAGAAATGGAGATGAGCACCGCTCCCTAGAGTTGGGAACGACTAGCACGTATGTGCGAGGGGAACATTTACCTTTACTTTACTATGTTGTCTTGCAAGGTGTAAACCAGGAGTCTTTCTGTTGTACTATGAATATATCAGTTCTTGGAGCTTGCCTGTTCCTGGTTAGTTCTTTCATTATAAGTAACTAAACTGGAAATAGTTCTATTAAAGGAGTTTTCAAGTTGTATTAAGGTATGGTTTATGTTACCATAGGTTGTTGAATAAGACAAATTGACTAGGTTTGTACAATATATTAAGCCAAAAAGTGATCTATTTGTTTATTGTTCAAACTGTGGATTCCAACTTTTCTTCAGACCGCGTTAATTCTTAGACTGAAAACATGAGAGGTGGTTGGGAGGAACAGATTAGGATCCCTTTGTAAATGGCATGCTAAAAAAGATTATTTCTAATTTCTATTTATGCCAACCAGAAGAGCCAAATCAGGGTAAAGGCTCATTTATAAGATCTTCCAAAATCCAAGTTTACCATTATCATTCATCACACATACCATACCATCACATTCATCACAGATGAAATATATGAGGCTTTGGGAAATAAAGGAGAAAAAGGAACCAGTGCAGATTTCATGTCTAATAAGATCTTTTATCTGTTGGATCAAAAATTGCTTTATAAACATATAGCTATGTTAAAGAATCATTATTTCTTAAGCCATTTGAAAATGGATATGTTTGTTTATTTAGCAAATTTATATAGTTGCTCAGCCCATAAACAATGACTGTGGGCACCATACAACAATTAAATAAATATTTTAAACAGGTACAACATGTTGGTATCCATAACATTTGTCATTTCTTATCTACAAATTTCTCTTCTAAAAAAGCACATTCTTTAAACATATGGAATGTTTCAGATATGAATGTAAATGATATAATATTAGATATTCAAACATTAGATTAAAAAACCCTTAGTTTTATTAAAACACAATTTAGTACAAAATATTTCATTGTTCATTATTGTTTTTTTCTCAACAGGGATGGATTGATAACTTTAATGGACCTAGTGGCCTTTTTATTGCTGTAAGTAACAGTTAAATAAAGGTTTTTCTCTCTCTTAAAAACGGAAATAATTTGAAATGGCTTTCTTAATGTGTGTTTTTTTTTAATTTTAAGGCAGGAAAAGGAATTCTTAGAACAATGCGAGCCTCAAATAATGCAGTTGCCGATCTTATTCCTGTAGATGTAGTCATCAATGCAACAATAGCTGCTGCTTGGTATTCAGGAGTTAATAGGTATAACAGGTGACAATTAATTTTTTTATATAGGATAAGCAATAGTTATATAATATTAAATTATATAAGCTTAAATTTCCCCAAATATTGATGTTATTTGTGTTTGTTCTTTACACCTATTAGGTTCCTTGAAATTAAAAAAAGGTTTAGCCTTTAATAACAAGTGCAGTTCTGCCCAGTGCCTCTGAGTTACTCACCACACCCACTTATCCTTAGACTGAAATTTATGAATGATTTCTGAGGTCATAAATTGAGCTATAATGCAAGATCAGGGAGTGTATGATCCTTCCTTGTTCTGAACATAAATGATTGTTCAGACATGTTTGAGTTTTTTGACAGTGCTCCTTTCTTTGCAGATATTTCTGAACCTTCATTTATTTGTTTATTTAGGAGATATATGGGCTATCCTGGTCTGTTACAGCCCTAGAAAGCTTATAGAATACAGGTAGTTCTCAACATATTCATTTAGCGACTGTTTAAAGTTACAGTGGCACTGAAAAAGTGACTTATGGTCAGTCCTTATACTTAACAAGTATTGCAGCATCCCCTCCCCTGGTCCCATGTTCAAACTTTAGGTGCTTGGTATGATTGTCATTTGTAAGCTTCCCAGCCAGCTTCCAGCAAGCAAAGTCAATGGGGAAAGCCAGATTTGCTTAAGGACCCCATAATTTAGTTAGCAGTAATGGGGATTTGTTTAACAGCTGTGGCAAAAAAAAAGTAGGAAAATTGGTCAGGACTCCCTGAACAACTACCTTAGTTAGTAATGGAAATTCTGGTCCCAATTATGTCTGTAAACCGAAGTCTTCCTGTACAATAATAAAGACACACTAAGAATTATATCATCAAGACAGACAATCTGGAAAAGAAACAGCAACAATCTAAAAGACCTAAAAATTAAATGTTGAACATGGTCTACAGAACTTAAAATGCCAAAAGGCAGCAGGTAGTGCCAAATGCTAGTGCATTAGGAAGTCATTTTCCCCCCCAGATCATGCTGTATGTTAGCTTGCTTTAGAGGACTTCAGTTGTTTAATTTAGCAAGACATGATCTTGCAATATCAGGCAACACTATCATCTCAATATATTGTCCCAGATTTAGGGATGGTACTGCATTCTAGATCCTAATTATTTTAAATAAAACTTACATGTTTTGGTGAAAGCAGAACAATTTGATTTCAGAGAAGCCTTGACTTACTTTAGTTCTGGCCAAATAAATACGAGTAGACCATTCTGTCTCTTTTGAACACCGTGGCCAAGTTCTTTTTTAACATACGCACGCCACTTTCTTTAATTGAAATGAAGTGAAGAGGTTTAAATAATCAGTGTCAATCCTGTAAAACTGGCAAAATTTGCAGGAAGCTTGAGAATATGCTGACAAGCATGAGTTGAGAACCACAGTCTCCTTATAAGCCCTAACTTTTTATAACTAAAAACCCAGAGTCATGTATTTTCTCTAGTTGTTTTTTCTTTTCCATCTCTAAAAAGATGGCCATGCATCAAAATTTCTATTCTACCTTGAGGATCCTAATTCCATTGGATTATTTTGTAAATATAATGTTAACTGATTCTTTGGCTGCTGTTTTGTATTTTTGTTGCTCTACTTTTTATAATTATTCAGCCAGTTTTCTGCTGTTCTGCTTCTCTTTTTGACTGTGCCTAAATTGTTTTATACTGAGAGGAATAATATAAAAAAATGTAATCTTTTTTTTTCAGGCCAAGAAATATTATGGTATACAACTGTACAACCGGTGGCACGAATCCTTTTCATTGGGGTGAAGTTGGTAGGCCTCTTTTTTTCCTGTAATAATTAGTTCATTTTAAAAATAGCTTACATAGATAGCCATGTATCAAGTTAGACTGAGTTAGAACTACCTTTAAAAATAGCAGTTATTCTCCTTAATTCTGCTATATTTTCCCTTCTATCTGGATACATCTGAAGGACTTTTTTTGTTTTTGCTCTTTCTGTCAATAGATGATCCAGTTTGAAGTTCAACTTTAAAATGTACACAACTGACTCCAAGTTGTATACTCATTAATTTGTTATGTGTACAGGTAGTTCTCGACTTACAACAGTTTATTTAGTGACCTTTTGAAGTTACAAAGGAACTGAAAAAAAGTGACTTATGACCATTTTTCACATTTATGACTATTGCGATATCCACATGGTCACGTGATTTACAATCAGATGCTTGACAAATGGTTCATATTTATGAAGGTCATGTGATCATACTTTGTGATCTTCTGACAAGCAAAGTCAATGGGGGATCCAGATTCACTTAACAACCAGGTTACTAATTTACAACTGCAGTAATTCACTTAACAAATGTGGCAAGAAAAGTTGTAAAATGGGGCAAAAGTCACTTAGCAAATTTCTCACTTAGCAACATAAATTCTGGGCTCAATTGTGGTAAGTTGAGGACTACCTGTATTTTAAACTATACTTGATTGAATAAAACACTTTAGGAGTGAAAAATTTTAGTATTTGATCGGTATTACACCAATGTGAGTGAATCACATAGCTGCATGTTTAGTAGGAAATACAAGGTTATACAAGCTTTATTTGCCTGTGTACATATTGCAGTTTCACAGGTGTAGTAACAATAGCCTTAAGAGTCTATAAAACTAAGCCAATTTGCATATTGTATAAAAGTCACAGAACTTTATTTTTCTGATAGAAATGCACTGATACAGACCAATTTTTGGAACAGTGTTCACATATCTGTGGCTTTACTTAGCATTTGAATTGTGATGTATAGCTATATATCATTTCTGATTAGGACATATTTATTACAAAACAATACTAAAGCACAAGAAATATACTTTGAGACTGCATAGTATTTGCTGATGTCCCTTACATATCAGGAAGCTGAGGAAAAAAGTCAAATTTTACTTCTGTTCCATTAGTTTATATGCTGCCACTGTATTATGCTGAAATTTATGCTATCACTGCAATCTAATCCCATCATCAAAATTTGAGATTTAGCATACTATTTTAGTTTCTAAACTTTTCAGACTCCATGAGGTATATTGGTTTTGTATTTCCCAGAAGTCATTTGAAATTTAAATAATTATCTAATCTAGGCATTAGCCTATAATCTCTCTCATTTACAGTTCTTTGGTTACATTTTATGGGCAATAAAAGGGAAGCTTGTATTTTTTTTTCAATTGATTTATTTCTTTAGGAAAAAAAATTGGCTGAATTTACTAATTAAGGTTAAGGTAGAGAAAGCATTAGTTCAGATCCTTAAAGAATCTATTTTATGTAGTGAGTTTGTTAATTTTTACTTGAATGTTTTACATAGTATATCTTAATTTTGAAATATTGCTTTAATGTAAAATGCCTGGGTCTTGTGTGATTATGTAAATTATAGGAAGTTAAGCCTATGAAACTCTGTTCTCATTTATTCACAGATTTAATAAGTAAAAAAAGAGAAAAAGGGAAAAAAGTTAAAAAGTAATGCTTAGGTATGCAAACAAGTCCAGTGAGAAAGTTTTGTAATTTTACAGTTTAATTGAATAAAATGCTTTAACTTTGTTAGTTAATGAATTATGTGTAGGAAATAATGTGGTTTAAATCAGTTGTAATAGTACTATCTGTTGTGATGTCCATGGAAGTCCAGTACATTTACATGGTTATTATCAAAGCTGTTACACAACTTTTCTTTCTTAGAATACCATGTAATATCCACTTTCAAGAGGAATCCTCTCGAACAGGCCTTCAGACGGCCCAATGTAAATCTAACATCCAATCACCTTTTATATCACTACTGGATTGCTGTAAGCCATAAGGCCCCAGCATTCCTGTATGATATCTACCTCAGGATTACAGGAAGAAACCCAAGGTAATGGTGACTAGCTCTGCTTTGTGTTCCTCTGGCTATTTACAACCCATGCTTATACAATTAACACCTTTTTTCCTTTTTTCTAATGATGGTTGAATGGAATGTTAAATCCATTGAAGTGTTCAAATCCAAGTCTGCTGTTTTCCGGCAACAGTGAAAATGGTGTAGTATGGAGTAGTTAACCCATTAAGATGTCTAGAGATGATTGGATTTATTCTTTGAACAAGAGCTACTCAGAACATTTTGACCCTTATTTTTCCTACAGAATGTTACCTAAATTTGATATTCAAGAGGAATCCTTTAGAACAAGCAATCAGGCGTCCCAATCTTAAAATCCAGTCCAACCCCTTTATTCATCATTATTGGACTACAGTCGGTCACATACTTCCTGCGTTCTTATACGATGTTGTTCTCAGGTTGACAGGTCAGAAACCGTGGTAAGAAAGAAAGGGCTAATTTTTTGCTAAAAGTGATGGAAGCTTGGTGGCAGTTTAGATCAATGGCATGAGCTTTTTACCTTAGATTTACTAATGGAAGAACCAACAATAACAGTAAAAGAGCTGGATATTTTGGGGCCTTAGTGGCTGGTTGACATTTGCTTTATTAGAGTCATTGGTCCACGTCATGCAGTTACTATGCTCTTCAAATCATCCTACTCTAGCACTGTTATTGAAAATTATAAGCTAAAATGAATGGGGAGGGGAAGGGGATAGAAGAGATACTAAAAACTATGGTACACATGGTTTCTTTAACGAATTTAGGACATATTTTATATCACCATCATTTGGCTTATAATTCTTTTGGCTTAGGAATTTTTTTAAAGCAAAATGTATACTTTTACTGCTCAAATCTGCATATTTTTTCTCTATCGTAACATTTTAAAATGGCAACTTTTTCAAGCTTTCTTTTGCAGAATTGCTGCTCAAACTGCACAGCCTCCACCCCCAAAAGTCTGAAGGAACAGAAGATATGTCATTATTATTTCAGTAGTTTAGTATTTGGAGAGGAGAAGGAAACTATATATCTATATCTGTAAATATAAATACACTTAAATGCACACATACAAAGTCAAAAGATTGTAGGTATGTGTATGTGTGTGTGTATATATACCTGTGAGAAAGTGAATATGTTTTTGACTTTGGGAACTCTCATCATTTCTCTTAACAGTATTAACATACTGTTCCAATAGATAGAAATAATTTTAGCAGACATTGCTCTTACTTTTTTGCTATAACAGTTTAGGCAATAGTTTTCATTTGTTCCATGATATAGGCAGCAAGCAAAGGCTATTGAATGAGCCTGCAATATTTTCTCAAGTCCATAAACAGCAATTTTACTAATTATACTCTTCAGAACAACTTTCCCATAAAGCATACTGAGCCCTTGTTAGTATCATTGTTGTCACATTCCCAGAAGAAAGTTTTAGAATAGAGAACTTTTTTTCCATTCCCAGGAGTTCTTCACTTCTTCCCCTCCCCCAGAAGCTCTTCTCTCTCTCTCCCTCCCCCCAGCCATTGTGTAATACAACTTTCAGATGTAACTCATTTTTTAATATACTTTATTTGAACTCTGTAAAACATGCTTTATTAGGTGACATCACCTGGATGACTTTGTTTTGGCTTGGAATCTAAGCAGAGGTTAGGGCTGATTATTTCTTTTAATAGGAGACTACCAGGAAATGGCAGGAGCTACAGGAGGTTGAAAAATAATATGCCAAAGAATATGCCTGAAAAACTACTTCCATACTGTTAACACGAAAAATCCATGAATGTGCCTAAATTAAGTTGAGGTCATTTTAAATCCTTGACTTTAATTGTGGGAAAGATGAATTTGGGATTATAATGATTTAAAAAAAATGTTTCCTACAAGCAAAACTTGTATTTCCTAAACATGTTTGCATCTAACTGGTAGCTATATCTGTTAAAAACATACCACCGTGAATTGATAATTTATCCCATGAATGCTGTATACTTTTCCTGCTACAAGAAAATTCAAGATTCCTATATAATGATGAATACATACACTTATAAAATGCTTTGTTTCCAGTCTTGTTTATGCTGAAATCCTACTAAACAAAATAAAAGTGATTCACTGTAAAAAGTAGGTAGTATTTGTCTTCAGAATGTCTTTTAGTGTAGAATTAGTTTTTAGCGAGCTGAAATATAATGGTTTTCTATGAGATAAAAAGTTTTATTATTTGAAAATTTGGCACATTTTGGAACTGAGTGCCATGAAATCAGAAATCCAGATCACCATCCCTTCCGGACATTATGATCATAATGTATTTGTATATTTTAGGAATGAGAAAATGGTTTGAAGTAACCAATTTCCTGCTGAAATGGTTTAATAAAACAGTCCAATTATCTTTAATAATAACAATCTATAACACAGGTAGAATATGTGCACCCAATTTAGTTCATAAGCTCCAACCATAATTCAAACATTAATATAAAAATATGTTTTTGTTGCCTGCTAAATGGGATGAAAGCAATCTGTAGCACTCCCGGTGTTGCTTAATTATAATTCTCGGCATCCCAGACAGCCAGGTCAGTATGAAGATATTTGGAATTTTAGCTCAGCAATATCTGTAACAGGTTGTTGCCTCACTACCCCTCTTAAGAAATCAACAAATTTATGACCACAATACCTTAATAACTCCCCAGTCCTGTTTAGGAAAGCTGTGTTTATGTCTTTTGATTAAATTTAGTTCAAGTGCTTGCTTAATTATTCACACACACGGCATATTGTGTAATTTTGTCAAGCATTTTCATTTCTTTGCTGGCAAAGAAATCCAGTGTAGTTTACGATAATGAAAACTGGGGCTAGATTATTTTTTAGCCTAGCAGTGGTTTCTCCTTTTGGCTATTTGAGGTGGTTATTGTTGACAAAGTTGTATATTATATAAATGAGACAAAATAAGATTTTGCATGTTTCAGTACTATTTAAAAAAAACAAGTTGAGCATAGAAATGTAGGGAATAGAAAAATCAAAGGCCACTGTATTAAACTTGCAATATAATTCATCTGAAGTATAAAATAACTTTATGTTGTAATGCTATTTAACAGTGAAAAGGAGGGGATTGTAAACAAGAAGTACAATCCATTTAAATTCATTTTGTTCTGTGTTGATCATAAACAATATTTATATAGAAGCTTCCCTTTAGCAAAAATCTTCCAGATATCAAATAACATAAGAAAAGGTTATTTTCTTTACATAATTTTTGTCTTACCTTTTAGCCACACATAGTATTGAACAGTTAATAATAATAAAATAGGAAACAGTGTAACACAATAAAAAATGGAAACAAAAATAGAATACAGCAGTAAAAATATGAAGGAATTTTTCTTCCTAGGAAAAAAACCATTAATGTACTATATTAAGGACAACAGAGGGTTCAAGTCTTACTTTGGCAAGAAAGTTGGAAAGCATCCACAGAGAACTTTTTCTGTTATTCTCCCAACAACTCTGAGGATCAAAATAAAAGTAATTCTCAATTATTTTAAATCCTAACATCTTAAAGAGGGAAAGCATTTTGTTCCAAACAACTTGATTCCAAATAATATACTATAGGGTTTGTAAGTTCGTGTCAGTGGCTTCAGGAATAACATGCTGTTATAATTAGTCCCAATCTATAGCCTGAGTGCAGCAATCTGTATCAAAATATGATTCTGCCTATAATAATCTTAATGGGATGGAACTAAGATATTACATGTTATGAATACTACATGAAAGGTTATTGTCTTTAGTTTATAAACTTTTGTAAAGGAACACCAAAGAATTCTGGAATTCTTTTTGAGAGTAGCAATATGGGGAAGTTCAGTCAAGCTGGATTTTTTTCTGATTTTATTTCTTTAATATTTTCCATTTTTAGATGTAATAGGTTGAATATATTCTGTGGTGTCTTTACGTTTTTGCAGGACTGTGATTAGGTTTGACAGATTTGGATGTTTTCTGTTGTATTATGTAATTCATCTGTCTGACAAAAATAACATAACAACTCAGACACTAATAATTCCACAAAGTCTGCAACATGTGGAACATTCATGCAAATGTATAGTGGTTCTTAAGCAGAAAAGCAGTGTGAGAATTCCTTGAAGAAAGACTGAATGTGTTTTTAGCTCATGAAAATTATAATACTTAAGTATATACAATGATATCTACAAAATGTTCTAAAGGTAGGAAATGATTTTGCTTTTAGAATATGTTTTAGAGAAGAGAAATATTTAGTGGCTTCACATGAGTAGAAGATGAACGGATGCTTTTTTTGTCTTCAGTCCCTTATTTGCTTGGCAGTTAGAGCTTAATATATCTTATGTAATCATTTATTGCCATAAAACACAAATGAATAATTGTTTCATTCATATAGCCACTAGCTTTTGTATAAAAGATATAACTAAATAGGTATCACCTGAGACAGTTATAAAATACAAATAAGATAATAAAATGATAAGAATATGCTTATTTGTTTATATAATTTGTATGGATTGATTATGTTTCATCAAATTGATATCAATTTTTAGGAATCACATACATTTTCTCCATGACAAACTGTCCCTAACCTGGTCCTTAAAGGATTGGTAATATTTAGAATGGAGTGATAATATTTAGAAAAATGCTTTTACTAAATAAATAGAAGAAGCCAGATAAACTAAAATCACAACTATCCAGCGAGAGCCAATAAAATGAAATCAAACTAATCTCTAAAAATAAATTGTGACAGTATTGAAAGAGAGGTCTTGATCAGACTTGAAAAGTGAAATGTTTTCCAGGAAAGAAAATATAAAAATAATACATGCATGCATCTATGTATATGTATGCATCTATGTATATACATATGTATATGTATATGTGAGGAGTTTAACTCAAGACCCCAGGCAACATTTATTTTGAGAAACAATCTAGTATGCCTCTTAGTGTCCTTTCCAAAAACTTAGTTATATTTGCCTCATGAATTTTATATCATTAAGGACACTTGTTTATAAAACGTTTGAGCTAGATATTATGCTTATAAATGTTTGAAAAGAATACTTTATAACAGGGGTCACCAACCCTGGGCCACGGACTGGTAGCAGTCCGTGGCCTGTTAGGAATCAAGCTGCGTAAGCAGCAGGCGACCAATTGAAGCTTAATCTGTGCATGTGCGGGATCTAGGCTACACATGAAACCATTTTCCCACCCCCACGCCCCAGACCACAGGAGACAATTTTCCTAACGAAACCTGTCCCTGGTGCCACAAAGGTTGGGGACAGCTAGTTTATAACATGAATAATATGTATAATTTCTCTTAATATAGACCAGAAGCTGTTAAGATCCATTGGGAAAAATCTTAAAATTAGAAAACTATAATATATAGTTTCACTGTTCTGAATTATTTTTACAGAAGGTTATTATTCATATTTCAGATCTATGTCTTCCTTTTAATAAATGCACTTATTATTATTTACAATAGAATTGCATTTGGCTATCTTCAATATATGCAAGTTACCATAACTGAATAAAAGGAATATGTCTTTCTGAAGCAATCTTTTTTTCATGGTGACTTTTCTTTTTGTCCTTCACTTTTCTATCTTCCTGATGATCAGTGCTTTCTATTATAAGGTTCAGTCTTGAAATGGTCAGGGTCAGAATAGCTGTCGAATAAAGTTCTAGGGGTTTGTATTGCTGGTTGTAGCAGCACCAACAAAGAGTGCAATAGAATTAATTCAGAGTTCACTAAATTCAAGTTCAGAGATACTAGTATTTTAAAGCTATTTTTCAAGTTGATCCTACTAATAGAATGCACTATATTCAAACAAAATATTTACTGTTGATTGACTTGGACAATAAACATGAAATAGAATATTTCTGCATATTAAGTAGTAAACATCTGAACTAGGATGACGCAAAGCATCATTTATAACCAGGATTCAAAAGAAGTTGGTTTTATAAAAAACATTTCTTCCACGACCTTTTCAATTTCTAAATTAATGGGCAAAGGAATATCTCCATGCAATTCTCATTAGAATTATTTGTGACTTATACTGTGCAGTTGATTCGAGTTGTGCAGAGCTTCAAATTCAAAAGGTTAAAGATAATTTGAAGTGCATTGTGATCCCCCCAAAAGGCACTGATTTAAAGGAGCTGTAGTTGATGTTACATGTTCCCTTTATATCAGGCACAGCCCTAATTTATAGATAGATTCTGGTGTTCATAGTACTACCTAAGAAAAGGAGCTCAGCCTTTCAAAAAAAAATTATTTAACATGCTATGCAGAAATACTCTGTTTTTGAAAATTCTGCTTCAAGTTTTAATAGTGTAATGGGAAAACTGAAGGATCCTGTTGAGGAATCTTCCTTCTAAGTGTTGAGTCATATTTAAGTTGTGAATGTGATTTTCTTTAATAACATCTTTCCCTGGGCTATAGGATGATGAAAACAATAACACGTCTTCACAAAGCTATGGTGCTATTAGAGTACTTTACAAGTAATTCTTGGGACTGGAACACAGACAATGTCAATATGCTTATGAGCCAGCTGAGTCCTGAAGACAAAAAGGCAAGTTACATTTGTGTTGCTTTGCTTGCTAACAATGTAGTACATAAGGCATTTCAATCAAGAAACAAAATGAAAAAAGCTGTAATATGATCCCTTTCCATAGTGCCTGGCTTTGATCTTACTGTAGTTTTCTGAAACAACAATAAAATGCCAGATGTATTCAGCATGCCCATTTTCATAATAAGTGCAGCTAAATACAGATAGATCTTTGTATGGGCTGCATTGGAATCCCAGATAAACCTAAATAAAGTTACTATATATATTAATATATTTTCCATAGAGTAGAAAAAAAGATTTGGTTTTAAAATAAAAACTCATACATTAATTAAAAGTGTTAACATTAAGGGAGGATGACAGAAACCCATTTAAGAATGATACTTGTGTGATAAAACCTTTAGGGGGGATTTGCCATAATGGGATACCCAAATTGAATGTTGATACATTTTTGTAACTATTAAGAAAAGGGAGAAATAACTTTTGGTATTATAGGACATAGATACAAGAACTCTATATAATTACAGTAGCTGATTACACGGCCTTGCTCGGATTTTTTTTTTCTTTAAAGGAAGTATACTTGTGCCAGCATGTCCTGTTGGTTGTTGATGTTGTGTGTGTGAGATGTGTGCTTCTGTGTCTCTACTGGGTGTGTTAATGTCCTATCTTGTCTGCTGCTGCTTACTTCCTGTCCAGTAGGTTCTTTGTGCTCTCTCCTATGTTGCTGCCTGCTGTGTTGTTGGTGAGTCTGCTGTTATAGGCACC
>JANHJO010005184.1:1984-20876 GCA_032468235.1 Pseudoxyrhopus heterurus | reverse complement strand
GTGTTCTTTGCCCGATTTGCATTCCTTGCCTCTATTGGCTTGAGAGCCTCCGATTTGCATATGGAATGCTGCAGCTAATGTTGTTCATTTGATTTGCATGCCTTGCCTCTATTGGTTGGAGAGCCTCTGATTTGCATATGTTGTCAATTGGTGTCTGAGCATGCTCACTTCAGTTCTGTTGCTTTTTTGGTGTGAATGTGCAGTTTGCCACCTTTTTTCGGGGCGTTCTGGGGTGTTTAGGGGTTTGTGACCCCAACAGGGACCTTCTCCATATGGAAAACTACCTGTGTGGAAAAACTCACGAATGTACAGCTACAAATAAAAAATTCTATAGAGCACATACAAACTTACAACCTCTGCTTTATATATATAGATAGATCCCGTTACATAGGTAAATTATTCCATTGAACTCTGAATAAACATTTATATGATTCATTTGTTACCCTTTCAAATGTATGATATAGTCAGTTTTCACACAGACCCTTTTGTTTTGATATTGTTTTAAAGGGCTGGGTAGAAAAGACTGTTGATATCAACATACTTCTTATGTAATTGTGCTTGTGATTATTATAAGGGATCCAAGAGTCTGAATTTATTTGTGGAGTCAATATTATGGATCATTAATGGAAGTTAATTCTTAGGTTGGGTGGGTAGGTGGTATTTTATTTATTTTTTGCTAAGAAACAAATGTTTTATCCAGTGTACTCCTAATTTGAGTTTAAAACTATATTTGTTAGTAACAGATATATTGTTTAATTTTTACACCAGGTATTTAATTTTGATGTTCGGCAGTTACATTGGGCAGAATATATGGAAAATTACTGCATGGGAACAAAGAAGTATGTACTGAATGAAGAAATGTCTGGTCTCCCAGCAGCCCGGAAACACTTAAATAAGTATGTGGACTTGACTTCTTTGTTCCATAAATTAATATGTATTTATGTTAACTATTCTGAATGTAAAATGTTGATGAGCCGTGGGGATACAGGGGTTAGAATGCAGTATTGCAGGCCAATTCCGCCCACAGCCAGGAGTTTGATCCTGCCTGGCTAAAGATTGACTCAGCTTTCCATCCTTCCAGATTGGACCCAGATTGTTGAGGGGAATATGCTGACTGTTAACCAGCCAGAGAATGCTGTAAAGCACTATGGAGCTGTATATAAGTCTAAGTGCTATTGCTGTTAATAGCAGAATCTTCTGTTTTTAATTAGAAGCCAGCTTTTGGCAATACACTTAGGAGAAACTTACCAATGAACCTCTGGTCTATAGAAACCACTGACAAAGAAACATAGTCATAGAATTCATCTGGATCCACATCAAAGTGAGAAAAATTCAACACTATATGCCTCCCTTCTGGAACAGATAAAGTCCAATGCAGAGCCTAGATTGAGAAAACATGGAGTGATTTCTAGTTGAAAATTAAACTATTAATTAAGCACAAGTGTATAAAACCATAGACAAAACAAAAAGGTAATTTGTTTCTTCCACCTTTCCATGCATATTATATTGAAATCCAATTAAATGCACGTAACCCTCCCCCCATGCACACATAATAATAATTTTTAGACCTCTAACGAAACCCAGTGAGATTTTAGATTTGCTTGTGAAAAACTTAATTCAAACAGCATAAGAAGACTTTCACAGACTAGTAAAAGATAAGAATATGCATAAAATATGAATGTCTATACTAAGATATACAGAAGTCATAGTCACATAAGTTATTTTTAAAAGATTCATTGCTTGCTTTATTTACTGAATAACATATTAGCTATTGCTATTGATGTAATTCTGTGAATATCAAAAATGTATGAAGGCAGGCCACAGTAACTTCTATTAATACTTAAACACTTCTGTAGTTATTAAAATAATCAATTGACATTGTAATCATTTCAAAAAATGCTAAACAGGTGTTGTGATAAAATAATTTAGGTGAGGTCCATCAAGACTCCCATATTTATTGCCTATCTCTTTTGCTTAAAGATTACATATTGGGGTTTTGATGAGCTTTTAAGTTGGGGAGAATGATACTGTTTGTATCAGTCTTTCAAATGTAAGTTATCTTGTAATTCTTAGTACCCTGTAGGAAAAGAGCATACGAATTGCATAAAAATCTTTATGTATGATGGGAGAATTCTATGATAGGAAAGGAAATCTCTACTGCAGAACAATATAGTTTACTGATGTGCAGATTTTATAGAACTAGACTGTTGTAGTGTCAGTAACAAAACTGTACAGGCTATTATAAAAAGTCCTTTCTAATGAAATAGAAATTTTATAAAGAATATGTTTTGTTTCATCCTCAAGTTGTTATATTCTTATTTACCAGTTTTTTTAAGTTTCCCACATTTGTTATTTTTTTCTTTCTCTTGATTTGATTTCTCTCTAGGCTAAGGAACATACGGTATGGCTTCAATACAGTACTTGTAATCCTCATCTGGCGAATTTTCATTGCAAGATCGCAAATGGCAAGAAACATCTGGTATTTTGTTGTTAGCCTATGTTACAAGTTCCTCTCTTATTTCAGAGCATCCAGCACTATGAGATACTAGAGATGACAATTCCAGCATTAGGACATCTATGCATTTGGTGGTCTAATGGCACAAAGCCGTATAATATACCTACTCATCTTGTCTTTTGTAAAAACATGAAATATTAGATCTGGATTGTGAAACACAGTTCATGTGATGCTTAATTGTGTATTTCTGTGAAGATTATATGGCTAATCTGGATCTATCATTAGGCAAATATGTAGGTAAAATATCCAAGCAGATTTAATACATCTGTATGAGGAAAATGCTAGGCCATTGACCAGTGTAACTGCAATTCTGGAATGCATTGAATTAAAATCTGCCTTAACATAGTAAACTTAATTTTTATTGCAAATAAGCGCATTTAGATAAAGTAAACAAATTATTCTCTTAGGTGGCAATTTATTTGAGGATCACAGCAGATTTTTCTGGTTAATCTTATGAGAAATATTCCTTGTAAATTATTTGAATGGGGCATTCTGTTAATCTTTCCTTCTTAGCTCTTTCCCAGAGGCTCTTAACTGTACAAAAATTACTAAAAGAAATCTTTTAAAAAAAATTGGGGGTGGGGAATGCTGTTACAAGTACACCTACACATCTGGATTAATCCACAGGAGACGGTTAACTGTCCACCACTGAGAATTATACCCAAGCATTAGAATGCTTGAACACTGTTTCCCTCAGCCATTTCTTAAGCCCATCACCTAACTAAAAAGGCAGATTACTTTTAAGAAGAAAACTGCCATTGGTACGCAGTATTTTATCTCAAGCTTTATGAATTGTGGCTATAAAAGAGCGTGCAGAGAGAAAATGATGAAATAAGTGAATTTGTCCCTTAAGATATAGCAAGAGAAACTTTCACTGCAGATAAGGAACTTGAGATCCGAATAGGAAAAAAGTCTGTTCCCTGTGTTACCCATATAATTTAAAAGTGAATTACCAAATGCTTTCTTTAGCATTTAGGAATCAGTATATTTATGCTAAATAAGTTCAGTAGTTTCAGTAGAAATAGTTGAAACAAAAATGTAGAACATGGAAGCTGTTGAATAATTCTTACTTGGGCTAATGTCTTTTTCTATATGTGTAAATTGATTTAGCAGTGAGCATCCATTTGCAACTGTCCCCATAAAATGTAGAATTGAATTACGCTACATTTAAAACATGATTTTTATATCTCATGACATGTTCTACATTCTGTGCTAACTTAGATGCTTTTATTTGCTATAATCCACATTTCCAGGTGGTGTATAAGATAATCTGATCAATTTCTAGTATATTTATTTTTATTACTATGCTAAAGTAAATTGTGAATGAATCATACAAGTGTTATGCACAAGACATATGTGTCCTACACTTATTATTCCACATTCAAACCTTATGCCACTGTTAAAATCTTCCATATAATTGTGCTTCTACTTTTAAAAAGAATGTTTCCTTGTTAAAATTTAACTATTTTTCTCATAGTTAAATATGATTTTTTTAAAAAAACAAAACTTAAATGTGCATATAATATTTACAGGGATACAAGATGTTGCTTGGTCAGGGACCACATTCTTTTAAAGAGTGTGCGAGACTGCTGTTGCAATGGTGGAATACAATAAATTGTGAACTTTGTGATGTAACATTTTACCATTTATTTGCAACATCCTTACTATATCTGTCTGTCACCGTTGCTACCTAAATAATTCCTCACTGACCATATATCAGTTTGGCACATTGGAATAGATGTCTGGAACTTAACATGCAAGAGGATGGGTCTGTATGTGTACATGTGTACACAGGTGTAATAAAAATTGGTAAGGCAACTGAATGTTACTTAGATAGTCATTTTTTCCTGTGTATCTTGTTTTACGGAATAAATTATAGGTTTCCTTAAAACAAATACATCTGAGAAACAACACAACTCTCCATAACATTTTTTTGAGACAAATCTTTCAGACTTCCACACATCTAGGTGATTCATGCTATTTTCATATCTAAATATTCTTATACTATTCTTGCTAATATAGCAGTATCAATACCAGTTGTTTCAAACCTAAAGGAAAAATATGTGAATTTGAATATTAGCCTCAAAAGTTTCAAAATTCCAAAAAACTTATCAAAACTGAAGTGTGAGAAAAAGGCATTATGAAACAAATCCCTTGACTATGCCAGAATTTAGAATTAGGATTATAGAAACAACATTCCTCTGCAGTGTGAATTTTCTACTGTAAGAATAGATTTCACAAACATTATTTTAAATAATTTAATAAAAATATTTGGGTGCCTTTGTCTGTAAACCAAAAATAAACCAATTCCTGAATATTGCATTTGTTGAATTTATCAGGTAGCTTAAGCTAAATGTGAAATCTTAATTGAAAGTATCATTTGCTATGAAATAGTTAGAACTAAATATACTACTGCTTTGCTTTAAATGTTTGTGGTATACTTGTAAACTTTTGAAGATGAGAGAAAGATAAAAGTAGCACATTTACACTATTTTCCTTCCTTGAAAGGGAAAAACAAAGTAGAGAGATTGATCATTGAATCCAGGGATGGCTGAAATTTCATTAAAACATTGTTTTACCATGCTTTTAAAAAAGTACATTCACATAAATAGAAGACTTACCTATAAACAAGTTTTCAGCCCTTGTTTAGCTATGATTGTTACCACTCAACACATTTTTAAAAGAAACCCGTTCATTAGTTAAGCCAAATTTTGAATGGCTTGTGTCACAGTATATCTTCTGTTCTACCTTAAACTGCAGCCAAGATTTCTGCTTCTTGATGAACGTCTTTTTGTGTTTTTGCTACAATTAAAATGTTCTGACTCTCCCAATTCTATCATCTGCTTATCTGAGGAAATACTACAGTTGCAAAATGCATCAATGCTGATGTAACATTATTTTATTGTGTTTTCTTTAAGGTATTTTTTTAATCCCATTTTTTTCTGTAGGATGATGGGACATGGAGAAAAGAACAAATAACATATTAACAAATTTCAATTTTTCCTCATGGTTGGAACATTTTCCATTTTACTCCATCACAACAGGGAAGAATTTAGTGATTTTATTTTATTCCATTAGGATTTACTCAAGTTGGAATGAATGTTTCAAGTGGCTATATTGTTTCAAGCTTAAACCAAAGTAAATGTCTTGTCATACATAGTTTTAATGAACAGCCTTTTATATTGTAAATAAAGTAGAGGTAAAATATTTTTTTCTAAGAACAGTTGAACAAGAAATATTGATCGTATCCTTTACGTCAGGCATGTCTGGACCTCAGGCTGCATATATGCATGCACAGCTAGTAATGTGGCCCCACAAGATCGTGAACATTTAACATTATGTGATTTATATACATTAGCTGTATTATATATTTTATACACAATCCAAGACAATTCCTCTTCACTCAGAGTGGCCCAGGCAAGACAGAAGGTTGAATACGACTGCTTTAGATGGAAAGAGCTGTCAGTTGTCATCCATACTTCTGTAGTCTCTAGGGCTGCCTTTGGAAATCCGTTTCACATGTGATTAAGTTTTGCATAATAGGATATTAGAAGCATGCAACAAAGTCAGTGCTGTCTTTCAGCAACCCCAAGTAACTAAAGTTCAATAGATAACTTATTCTATATAATTGAGCTCAAATTCAGGTACTTTATAAACATGCAAATATTTGATCAAATGTTGAATTGTTTGCTTATTGGATCGCTTCCCGAAATTTACTTTTTAAAGTGCATGGATATGATAGTATTGTCTGATTTAATAGACTGTTATATTATTTCCTTTAGTTAATGCCTAATTTGATTTGCTTCTTCAAGTCCTGTTATGTACTTCCTCATCATGGTGCAGTGGTGGGTGCATTCGTTGAAGGGATGAGTGAAGAATACCAGGACTGCATGTTCAATGGATACTCAGTCACCCAAGAGGTGAAGGTTATCTTACCTGCCCAGGTAGAGCAAGCAGACTCATATTGGGCAGCAGTGATATAGGAAAATGCTGGAGGTGGATGATTGCCTCCTATTGCATGAAAGAAGACAGTGGTAAACACTTATTGAACTTCAGTATTGGAAAGATTCCCTAAGAATACTATGTATTCTTAGCCAAAAAAGCAAACAAATGGATCATTAAATAAATCAACCCAGAGTTCTCACTTAGGACACAAAATGACCAAGCTCAAATGATATTTTAAGATATATTACATAGATTATACAAAAAGCTAGCTCCCTTGAAAAGTTTATAATGCTAGGAAAGGTGGAAGGAAAAGAAGACAAAGCATGTAGCAAGGTACATGGATTCCAATTCACTGGTGGTGGGTTGAAAGACCTGAAGGACCAGGTTGGAGGGATGTAGTTCTTGTGGAGGTTTATCTGTGATTGCTTAAAGTCAGCACTGACTTGATGAGACATAATAAGAAAAATGTGATTTCAGTAAATTTAAACATCTAACAATTGGATGGAATTCAGCTAGTGTCCCTCTGCTAGTACCACAAATGTGGAACTGTTTGCAGTATTTGTCCTGCCCTATTCCCAGCAATTCAATATTTGCTCTTTGGGTCCCCTTATCCTTGAGGCAGTTTTTAGGGAGAATACATGGCTACAGGAAGGAATAAGATACACTGAAAATTATTTCCTTCCTCTGCCACTGATGGAAGCCTGCTATCCAGACAGAAGCTGAAAGGGTTCCATTGAATGTTCAGATTATCTTCTTGCAAGAAACATTACCTGGGAGTATAAGGCTGTGGTTTCCAACCACAGAAGATCTTTGTGATTTCTTTCTGTGCAATTCAACGTTTAATATTTTATTCGGAAAGAAACCTGTGTGGTTATTTTTATTCTTTATGACTTTCACTTAAAGCCTTGTGCATTTATTTTTAATAGGAATATGCTACGCTTGGTAAGTCTGCTTCTAGGTGCATTGGTTATGACTTACCTGAGTCTCTCTTCATCACTTGTGTATTCCAAAGCAGATGACACAAACTGGTGCAATTCAGATGCATTGGGGAGAGGCAGCTGGAAATTAGATCAAGGGTGACACTGATCAAATAGACACTGAGGAAATAGATTTTTTTTAATGGAGATGAGGGGGGAGGAAGAGATATAGTTGACATGTACTATTATTTTTCATGCTTATTGCAATTTTTACACAACTATATCTGTTCTTCCCCCTCATCTCTGTTAAAAAAAATCTAATTATAGCTTTGCTTTTAATCTTTACCAAGATTTTTAACCAAGCAAGGCAGCAGCAATAAGCTATAAAAACAATGCTACACTAGTTTTATAGGTTGAAAAATCCTAGTCCTCTTTGTGCTCCTGTTAAAAATTGTTGAATAAGATGCTAGGCAATTCAGAACATAGAAGATTATGAGTCGAGAAAACTTGACATCAAGACTGAAAGTTCAGCTTTTTGTGACTGCCATCTCCAGTATGGTAATAAATAGAAGGATTATTTATCAGATAAAGTTAAATCTTCAGATCAGTCTTTCTCAAACTAACCAAAGCTCGCTTCTTAAAATTATAGATACATTGGCTTCTCATTCAAAATGACAGTGTGGGCACTTTAAATATACAGTGCCAAATTCATTTTTCAATCATAAGCTTGCTTTCAGGAAGACATCTACTTCACATTTCCCTAATTTCAGTTTCATCACTTACACTTTAGTGATTGTTAGATTGATGCCTTATTGATGTCTAGGCACCAAGAAAAGGAATTGACATGTACTGTCTAATGCAAAATGGTCTCTGATAAATTATTTTAAATCCATACATAAGGCCATTTTAAAAAAGAGTTGATCTTTTCAAAAACATCTGACCATTGCCACCTTCCTAGGATTAAGGGAGTGACTAGCTGCTCACTTTATGTCTAAGGCAGGATTAGTACTTTTGTGTTCTGCCCAGTGCCACTATCCAATACTAGGGAATTTTCTAGTTGAATTCTCCTGACAGAGCTAAAGAAGCTTCTTGGATGAGAAGCAGAACGTCTTCAAAGAAAAAACAGTCCAGTTGCCTCCAGAAAAAAGCATCTTTGGGGTAACCATAACCTGGATGACTGAGAATCTCTACAGACTGTGCTGAATGAATGCTGCTTAAGCCCAGTCCTTAAAAGTTACCGCCATTGCAGTACCCCTGTGGTCATGAAATTAAAATTTGGGCACTTGGCAATCCACCCACCTTTACAGCTGCAGGGTGTGTTTCAACTTCAAGTTCCCTCTGTCCACCATGACATTACACTTTATATCTTCATTTGCTTAGCGATGGAAATTATGGTCCCAATTATCATCATTAATCTAGGACTATATGTACAATAAAACAACTGTAAACAACCGTTACACCCAATGTTTTGTTACTTTATTATGCTACAGTACATGTCCATTGTCAATAACTAATCAATTTGGATTTTAAGGCTTTGCTTAATGCAAGGAGGATCACAGCTATAGAGTAATGTGTAACTCACCACATACCCTTTGAGGACTATCTGTTCAACAAAGCAACAACTATACACAGTATGTCTTTTTACCTTACTAGGCTGCAGTAGACAATCGGTTTGGATTTTAAGGCTTTGCTGAATGCAAGGGGAGGGTCAGAGCCAAACATATCTCCTGGGAAGGGAAACACATAATTTGCCATATACCTGTCTAAGGGGCAGAAAGTTCAAAGATCCTCTCTTGATGTTTGGATCAGACCAGTGGAGTCACATTTGACAAGTGTATTTTTAAAAGACATGGCTGGTTGTAACATTGAATCTAAGCATAGTATCCTGCTTTGTTGCTTACTCTACTACATACCGTAGGAGTTATCAAACTGGGTCTAGGGTGAGCAAATATGAGAGGAATTGCAATGCCAGAGTATGGTTGCTACCAGAACTTGCCCTAGCTGTACCTGGAGAGAATGAAAGTGTGCTTTGGCAGTGATTCAGCCATAGGGATCTGTGCTGCTTGTGGCCAAAGCTGGTTTGCTCTCAGAGTGAGATAGTGCATGCCCGTAACAGTCTGGCCTGGATCTAGTGCTGGGCACTTGCATACCTAGAGCTTTAACTCTTGGAGTTTGCCCCCACTTCGATGTGCTGGCAGCAGGGTCAGGGTCGTCTTGTGTTTGCTACTGTGGAAAGTAAATGTTGATTCAAGATGAGAATGGCTGGCTTGGGTGGCCCTGGATTTCAGGGGTTGTGGTAAACTCATTCTCTCCCTATTGAAAGAAAAATAAAAACCACGTGTTGAAGAGTTGGAAACAACAGATATTATTCCTTCTTTAACTATTTGTACCATAGCTCTCTAGCATAGCTGCTTGAATATAGACGGTCTGGGAGATGACCTTGATGGAAACACAGTAAGCAAGAACTATTACATAAGCAAATAAACCTGAAACTTTCCTTAATTATATTTGGAAGAGACCATATCCTGTCTCGATAAAGTAGAGCTCTAATCAACTTGGTTTCCCAATCTGGTTGATTTTGTAGGCCTCACACTGAATTCTGAACTGAACTCACTTAAGAAATTTCATCATGTTCTCAAGCTAAAATGGTACACTGGGGTCTATGAAAGCTTGCATGCTTCATGTGTACCAAAATTTGCAGTATTTCAACCATAAAATTTTATGAAATATCCTGTTTCGGACATTCTGACAATGCTTCCGGTACGCATGAAATGGCTCGTTTTGCATCAGAAAGGAGGCTAAATTCTGCACTTGGAACATTGTAAAATAAAAGATTTATACCCCTACTTAAGTTTCTTAGTGTCGGTAATCATTATGGTGAAAAATGCATACAAAGGTTGCAGGCGTTTTTCCATGCAAGGCCTATCAATCATAATTCTGTTTTTCTGAATCTCAATCCACTTCTGTGCATCAAGTTGAAGTAAACCACCTGCACCTCAGTCAATCCCATACTGATTTGCCAAACTAGATTGGATGCCCTGGGCACATTTTATATAAACTGCAGTGAAATAATTAACGCTCTTTTAAAAGATCTTAAAAGCTAACAAATGTATAATTTAACTTGGCCTGAAACATTAATAGCAGTAACCTTACTAGTGGAATGTTTTGCTTTCTGCTGAAACAGGCTTAACACTCGGGATGAGTGGGATGAAATATGTTAATACATACACAATGTGGCAGAATTCTGCTGCAAATTAAATGTTTAGGTGAAATCTAAAATGTATTTTATTGTATCTGCATACATTTGTATATTGGTCAGCTCCACTCCAGGTAGTGTACAATAATCACAGCATAAAACCTGCCATCCACTGCAGTGCTCCACAAATACTGCATTATGTGATTGGCTATATCATGCAAAGCTTTGATTAGCTTTTTAAAGTGGTAAATTGATAAATCAGAACTTTCTCTCTTCGTAATAGCTTGATTTCTTACCCAGATTTGTTTCCAGCATAAGTCTGCCAAAAATTCTCCCTGAATCTTTTTATATAACATTTTTACACAGCCTGCATAATAATGAGGAAGTTGTGGGAAAAACGTGAAGCAAAGAAAGAGGAAGAAGAACTTTTCAAATGTTGGAACACTTGAGCAACTGAAAGAACCATAAGCTCTTGGCCTAAAGGAGAATAGTCACATTTTCTGCATTTCTTGTAGATGTTTCATCTTGTTCAGTGTACCCACCACAAACCACCTGTTCCTCATAAGAAATGACTAAGTAGAGATAGGACAATCAGAATATCCATTTTGAGGTGGTGTACATAGATTACTTAAAAGTATAATTAAGGTAGCATTTCAAATGGGCTGCTTCATTCACAATCTTGGTCATAACGTGGTGACTCAGAAGGTTTCCAAGAAGATTTTCTTTGTTGTATTAGATTGACTTCACCCATTTCCTAACCTCAACAACAAAATGATTTGTGATGTATAGGCTCTATGGGTGTGTGTGTGTGCGTGCGTGAGAGAGAGAGAGATTTACAGGAAGTATTTATAGATTATGGTCTCCCATGATCTCAAAGCTAACTGCTGGCATTTTGTCAAAAGTGCCAGGCATCTCACTCTGCAGACTTGAGATTTATTTCTTAAAGACGGCGAGCACAAACCAATTAAAATTATGTGGTTATGAGGACGTTTAATTTCTTTCTGCCTTCCTCTTATTTTTGGCACTATGAAGGAGACAGTATGAACCAAAGGCCAATGGACATCAATTGAAGTTGACCCTGGTCTGATAAACACAAAAGCAAGCTTTTCACTGCTTCCCCAGGGCCAATCCTCCTAGTAAACAGAGGCAGCTGCTTCAGCAACTAATTTTGAGTGCCATGAAAGGGCAGCAATATTAAAAATAGCTTAGTCATGTTTTCTGTTCCTGTAAAGAGTTGGAAGAGGTGCTTAGTGGGAATCTGTCTGTCTATATCTCTATATCTATCTATCTATCTATCTAGGCATTAAAATAGTTTGAAGATTGGCCTTTCATGCTGTATTCTAGCTGCAAGATGTTTGAAGTTGATGATAATGGGAACAACAGTCTCTCTATGCAGTCTAAAAACTGTTGGGAGCTGCTCAATTCTTTGTAGGAAGAATTTGATTGAGCCTTGATAAGCAGGTAAATTAATAATGACTGCTAGATAGAGGCTGTGAAATAATGTTTTAGCTCTACAAATAAGTAGACTAATAATAGCTTTTTATCATCAAGTGATGATTGATGGAAAGAGCTTGGAGCATTCTGATTCTCCTACATAAGTGCTGGATTAGCAGGAAGGCCTGTTACCTAACTTGTAAGTGAACATATTATATATATTAATGCAAATATCCATAAATTACTACCTCTCATACACCCCCTCCCAAAAAAATCTTGTGATCAGGCAAACCAATGAAAACAACCCCAGGTTAGCAACTTCCTAACCTTGTTTTGTAGCCAATATTCAAGCTGGGTTGTAGAACAGAACTAGGGCAGGAACAAACAATAACTATGTAACGATTGTTTTAATATGTCCACCACCAAAATCAGTCACTTTCTAGAAATGACTTGGATTTTTCTCTACCAAGTCTGTATAAATTTATTTATACTCAGCCAAGTGCAATTTCCTCCTGATGTATGCAAGTAAGGTCTCTTTCTAGCCAAGCTGCACTCTTGGTGATTGCCTGGACATCTCCATGTTGTTTCTTGGCAACACTTCAACAGATGACAGCACCTGGCTGGCTTTGACTGGGCTCAGATGTCAAGCAGGACCAGACCTGGTTAGTACTTGAATAGGAGATTATCAAGAAATACCAGGGTTGTGGGCTAGACTGAGAAGTTGAAGAACTTGCAAAAATTAATAAATGGTACAGTAATCAATTTCTGTGTTATTTACAAAGGAAAAATGTGGCTTCGGGAATCTTAATCTGTTGAAAAAAAAATCCGAATGACTTATTTCCCTGTTTTCTCTGCTTAAAAGCTGCCTCTCTTTTTCTTGCCGCTCTTTACAGGAGAAGAATGTACAGTAGTAAGAGCTTGGTTAAAGCAAGCCAATTCTTCCCTAATTGAACAGTCTTGCTGTAGTGGAGAAAAAAATGATAAAATCATTTAGATTTGTGACAATAGAATTATGACAGTGTCTTGCAGCGCACTCGGAAAATAGTTTTCATGGAAAACATAACCAATAATAAAGGACAGATTTACCAAAATTGTACCTACCATCTTCTCCAATTTCACTCCCTCACAATCTGGAGTACACCTCTTACTATTTCTATTACTTTTGACATGGGATGGGGAATGGGAGCAAATGTACCCACTGCTAAACAAAGCAGAAACCTTCCAAGTGCTCTCATTTTATTTTCTAAGAAGGTTTGTTGTGCTCATTTGAAATCCCAAGCGGTTTCTTGAAAATAAAAAAAACCTGACTTAGAGGTTGGTAATTTACTTCTTGGTATATTAGTTTTCAGGTTTGGAGTGAAATTTTTTTTTTTTAAAAAAAAGAATCAGGCAGATGGTCCAAGAGTCCAGTAAGCACAAAGACAGTAGTCAATGGTACATTGTGATACTCGAGAACCACACTGAAGACATCAGTTCTAGTGTAAATATGGATACCAAGCAGTGCATGGATTTTACTAAAGTGAAACAAACTATGTAAGTTCTACAATGAAACTTCAGTTGGTACATAATTGCAATGCAACAGGAGAGCTCAAGACATTGCTGGCTCCTAGTTAGGAGACAGCACCTAGCTACCTAGTTGATCTCAGAAAGCTGAAGAGAGTTAAGCCTGGTTAGTCCTTGGGTGGGAAATAAATCAGCAAATCTCTGGATTTATATTCCAACAGTATAATTTGATATTTTGTCCAAAGAGAGACGGTGATCCCAATTTCCTGTGGAAGCACGTTCTGAATCATTTCCCCTTAATTCATTGCATGGTTTGATTATCAGACAGAATGTCCTAGAACACAGGATCCAGGAAAATCTTCCTTTAAAACCTGAAATTGTTTGTCATAGTTCTCAGTTTCTTGCATAATTTTACTTTTGCCTATCCCAAACTTGCTATTCAGAGACACTCCGTCTGCTAACTTTAGCACTGAAAACATTCAAACAATGATGCTTCTTAACAAACGAACAAGTGGTATCTGCAAAGTTGTTTGACCAAACCAATCTGCAAATCCTTATAAATACATTTCCAGAGGTTTAGCAATATGTCTTGTCAGAAATCTTGGTAGTCTATAAATGATGAATAGATCTTCAGCAAATAACTCCAGTTCTTTATAGATTTGTTCTGTGTGTCCTTTCTTTACGTTAACATAATCTGTTATTTCTTGAAAACATGAGGCATTATTCATTATTTAAAATATAACCTCTAAGTAGATGTACAAAACCATTTAGAATGGCAGCACATTAACACCATAAGGACAAAACAATTATGAAATGCAGTACTGGAAAGTCAACCAACTGTTTTATGAGCAGTTTGTAGGTATTCATTTAAGTACATTAACCTAGTAACTCCCCAGAAATCCTAGCCAGGAAAATAGGTGTGAGTTATATGATTGCTGAATGTTACACACCCAACAACACCCAAAACACAAATAAACATATGAGAACACTTTTATTGAAAACTCTGACAGTACAAACTTATCTCCTATGCAAGATATCTACAGAGAGAGAGAAAAAGAAAGGCATATATTGTACATGACCGGCATTGACCTGCTTTCTACATTCAGGGTTTCTAGACCAGAAGAGATAAACCCAGACTAAATCCCAAAGGGATGTTTGTCTATTTAACCAACGTAAGTAAAATACATCCCCTATGGTATTCATGAAATACATGTTCTATCTAAATGTGTTAGTCTTCTTCCTTTCAAGCCATCACAATCCGGCATACGTGGCAATGCTTGTGATCACTTTAAACAATTCTTATAATGAGTATTGAGTATATGTGTGGCAAGAATGATTCATCTTTCCAAGAAACCTGTAGAGACAAGAAGATGTGGGAAAAATTCACCCCCTCCTAGGTCATTGCCAGTAATTCTTTATTTATTAGATTTATTTATTTTCCATCCATTTATGGGTGGGTTACAAAAGAATAAAATATATTTTAAAAGGTAACACCAAATGATTAAAATGTAGAAAGATTAAACAAAGACTAAAAACCAAGAGGACACATAACATGGGGGTGGGAATCTTCTCTGAACCCCATCAGCCACTCCCAGCCTAGAGTGTCCCTATTGGGGAACCAGTCAGCCAACAGAGACCAGGTTTAAGACTTCTGGAAGGTCAGGAGTGTGAGGGCCAACCTCAACTCCAGCAGGAGAATATTCCAAATGGTTCAATATGGTTGAAGAAAGTGGAAATGCAGAAGCGTAAGTATATTTTAAAGACACAATTTAGAAGAACATAGATATTGAATAATAAAAATATCTTTAGAGGAATCAAGTGTAATGTAATAATCTGCATACTTAGATAAAACCCATGTAAGACCAAATTTAGCAAATGAGACTGAAAGGAAAGCCATACTTTAAATATTGTCCAACTACAACTCAGAATACACTCAAAATAGAAGCAGTCTTTACTATATAATACTGATGGGTTGATTTTGTGATACACACACACACTCAGGTAAAAATACAACAGTCATATGCAACTATCAATTCAAAAGGAAGTGGCTGAGTCTGCTTGCAGATTGTCTGACAGCATAAAACAAAGCACACTTTTTTGAGCTCCATTAGTATCCTGATCCCTAACAAGGAGTGTCTACAAGATTTGGGAAAGAAAGTCAAAATGGTGGCCTTGAATTTCTGCTTGTCCTAGCAAGAATAATGAATCTAAGAGGATCTCCTGAATGTGAAAAATGATTGGTTGGCTTTCAAACAGGAGGCATTTTGCATATTCTGACTGCCATCTTGGTTTTTTTTTTACTTTGCCATACAGACACCCCTGTATCTGAGGGAAAAGATAGGTCATTAAGGCCTTATGAAAGGCTTTAATTCCATGGCATGTTGGTTGACAACCACAAGGGGCAATCGAAAACAAAATTTAAAAGGTATTAAATAAGGATCAGATTATCCACAATGGAACAGAGAAAAGAGATATAAGAAAATTACAAAGCACAAAAGGCCATAGCCTTTAACAGAAAGCAAAAGGAACAAGGAACACAACAGAAAAGAAGAATAAAAGCATTAAATAGGAATGGCAGAGCATTAAACTGGAAACAGCCAAATAAAAGAATGTCATAGAGGCATAACGATTTACCTAAATTGGACTTGGAAAGTGGATTTTAAAGCAGGCCCGTAAGGCAAGTAATACCACCAATACCAACTTTCATTAATGCTGAAAAGCTCCAACCACTACGAAGTTTGAAAAACATTTCACATCTGTTGTGAAAGAGACTCTCAGGCACCATATTAAGAGTGGTGCAAAGAGCCATGGAAAGATAACATGCTTGGCATTACAAGACAAGATAGAAAGACCTGCACATGGATTAGAGAATAAAGAAAAAAATACGATGCCATCAAGAGAGTAAAAGAATTGAAATGGTAATAGACTGGTCACATAACAAGAAGAACTGATGGCAGGTGGACCAAGGCAGTCATAGAATGGATCCCATTTGATCAAAAGCGTCCACAAAAGACACCTAAAACAAGATGGATTGATGACAGCAAGTATTGCAGGTCCAATTGGCAAAAGAAAACTGAGGACTATATTGGTGGGAAACATGCAGAAGAGTCCTTCATCCTGCAGTAGATAGACAATGGCTAAAAAAAACGATGATGAATATTCTAAGTGTGCACATTTCCATAAATCTGTATCATATTGTTTCAATGTTGATTTATTTTCTAGCAATCACCACCTTGACAATCTACTTTTTCACAGATGCTGCATACTGTCAGCATTTTTGTCAACCTCTACACTATCATCCTAAGATCTCTTTCACAGATCACCCATTGCTAGCTCAGAGTTGTTCCTATGCTCCATGAACTCTGTACAACATAGAGAGACCTCAACTTTGATGTGAAGGTATGCGGCAGTTTTTGACACAGCCAAGAGAGGTAACAATTTCCTTGTCACCGATCCAGGAACTGCAAAAAGCAGGGAAAGAAATGTTTGGTGTTTCAGGGAAATGTTTTTTAGGTCAGAAACCTGAATAGGCAGGACTCAGAAGTCACTGATAAAACTTCGTTTACTCTAGGTACACAAGAAAGGGTGCAGTTATTCCCGTCAAACAACTCAAGAGCAACTACCTCTTTTTCCCACTTTAAAGTCTGTTCGAACAATTCCACAAGACATCTCTGAATGAATTACTGTGGCTCACATTTTTATGCAAGTTTTGAAACCAAGAGTGTTGATCCTTAATCACATGTGCAGCACAGTTCTTTGTCTCAAAGGGCTAGCTTCTGGCAATGCCGTTCTGATTAAAAGTTCAGAACATTCAGCCACTTTAATGTATACACATCCATCATGCAATTCTATCTCATGGGTAACCAGCATTATGCGGAACACAGAAAATTATTGACAGAGAAGTGGAGAAGAAAATAAAGAGTAGAAACAAGAGAAAGTGTAGAGTCCTTGGTACTCTCTGAGCTTGCTTCTTCGCTTGCAAATGTTAGGAGCCCTGATGGGTACTGAAACACCTTCAAGCAAACAACCAAGCTTAGATAGCACCAAGACTCTACAGTTCAATCCTGAGTGATGTTTATTCTCTTGGAAAGACAAACTAAGTACATTTAATTCTATCAATGCCATTCACTATACTTCTCCGTGCTTTGCATCCTAACTAACTTCCTGCTACAGCAACTGTAAATCTCATGTCGAGTAGACTATGTTATTTTAAATGTGCAAAAACCAGTGTTGTATCCTTTTGTTTCTCCAAAGAAGTTCAATATATACCTGCACCAATTAAAGTTTTCTCAGCTAGGATCCGAGCCCAGGTTAGTTTCTGGGCTCAGTTGGGCCCTTACAGGTCATTCCTTCCTTTGGAAAGAGTTCGATTCAAGTTTTTGCGAACCATTTTCAAGCACTTTATTGCATTTTGAACACTGTCTTTTCGCCATGAAGCTGGACTATTTAGAATTGAAATTTCTACCTGGATTTTCATGTCCTCATGTTTTTCCATCTCCTTGTCTCCTTTCATTGTGATTGACAGGGATCAGTCTTCCAGGCAACACATGCCAAACTACAATGTAATGGCTTTTCATGACCAGCTGTCACTTTGAAGGGCTATGAACGTGCATCAGCTGATCTTAAATATCAGACCATTGATTTATAACTGCAACCAGACTTTCCAGCTCTACTCAGAACCCTTCTTGGGTCATTATGCACATCTTCTCCAACCAGCTAGATATCTTAGCTGCACAATGATTCCAAAATTCAGAAGGGTCTTATTCTTAGCCAGATTCAATGTCCACCCAATAGCCGCTACTGAAAGAAGAAACCAAAAGATTCCCTTTGAACAAGGACTATGTTCATATTAGTAGAGAAATAATTGAAGGCATGGAACACATTATTCAGTATTGACCTTTTTACACAGGTGCTCCCCAGGAATTACGATTTCTATTGTTTACTCAGTATCCTGGCTGTTATGATTTGTTTATCTTAAGTTGCTAATTGAATAAATCTGATTTTATTTCCTTGACCAGAGTCAAGTATTGTTCTATGGTCTATAGTACAGTTCGCCTTAGTATGTACTCTAATCCTTTAAAGATATTTTTGAACAATTGTTTTTTTCCTTTTTATCCTAATTAATTGTGAATTTTGTATTTTATTTGCCAGTCTATGACCAAATATAGAGGGATTGATTGATTGATTCTAATTTCCATTACATCCATTTACCAATTCTTACATTACATTTTTTTTTAAAAAAGAAAACTTCTTACTCCCCTTTTTAATGCATTTTAAAAATAGATAATATAATGCCCTGAATAGGAAGGAAAAATCACAGTCTTCCAGTTTCTAGCGTGGTGCCTTAAGCCCTATAACAAACTGGTTCCCCAAGCACTTTAT
>JANHJO010005181.1:38001-50335 GCA_032468235.1 Pseudoxyrhopus heterurus | reverse complement strand
GAGATGAGCACCGCCCCCTAGAGTCGGGAACGACTAGCACAGATGTGCGAGGGGAACCTTTACCTTTACCTTTAATGCTAGTGTTTGCTTAGCATCCTAAATCACATGTGAAATATCCGGTAATGGGCATCTGGTAGTGTGCTTAAAGACTTTGTGGTAAAGAGATAGTTGCCGGTGAGTTAGTGGGTGAAGTAAGTTCATTGGAGATTGAAACACTGAGATTTTAGAAATTGCAGTGCCAAAGATTTCTAAAATGACATCTTAGGGTTGGAATTTCCATCCTATATTTTAAAATAAATATATTTGTTAACTATTATTCCTAAAATAAGAAATAAGTTTTGTTTTGTTTTGTATGGTTCTTGAAACATTCCGGTTATAAAATACAATTAGATACTATGTTTATGTGAAAATAAATCCCAATAAGATTATTAAAACATCCCCTGGTAAATGAACTAACTACAGCATCGAAACACATTTTCTTATTTCTCTAAAAACAAAACTAAAACTAATTTCTCTTAGACAAAATCATCATTGAATTCTTTGAGGCTTTTTGGTATGATGAAGTTTGGATTGCTGTTTCAATTTTATACTGTTTCTCATTATCCTTCAGACAAGAAAGCAGAAATTGATAGTCTTGCTGCACAATATATTTCAACGGTGCGGGATCTGTCTTCCGAGCAACGAGTAGAAATCTTGCAGAAGATCCAAAATGCTTATACAAAATGCAAAGAGTATAGTGATGACAAAGTACAGTTGGCCATGCAGACCTACGAGATGGTAAGATTAAATAGAGCAATGATACTGCAGAAGACTAGGTTTATGACATCTCTTATCTAACCTTTTAGCTGGTCTTTCAGATGGCAACTTTTTTTAATATTTATTAACTGTTCACCGACAAATGGAGGTGCTGTGCTGGACTTCATCTAACACCTATCATTATAAATTTTCTGATTCAGGGATTGTGTATAAGATTGTACTGTTTCCTCATTTAATCTTTTGCAGAATGAAATAGTAAAAATAGTAAAAGTCTAGAATGAATGTGTCTGACAAGAAACTATATTTGTCAGAAATACATTTATCAAAATTGTCTCTTCAGCCATATTTCTGGAGTGGATTATTGATTAGAATTTCATTGAGGAATATATTAACAGCTATGAAATAATTGGTACTCACACATTGTACTAAGTCATGATTTTTTACCCTGACTTATTGACATTTGTGCACATTTGACATTGAGATATAACTGATTGATTCTGCTTAGTAAAAAGAATTGCCATTCTTATGATAACGTTCCCTTGTTTCTGCACTTATAAAAAAATGTTTCCAATGTCTGGAAAAAGAATTGTAACCACCACATATATATTTTTACTGCTATGAAGCTTCAGAACAGCTAGCAAGCAGCCAAATTTAGTGTGCCTGCTAGCTGCACTAGTAAATGAGGAAAAACATACAAATATTTTCGTGTGAATTATAAAAATATATACAATATATAAATATTGTATATTCAGTTATTTAAAATTAATTAATGAAATATTGAAAAATGTGGCTAATTCTATATTGTTTATAAATTAAGTATTAATCTATCTGATGCTTTCTTCTGTTTTTCCTTTTCTTAAAAACCTTTTATTAAAAAAAATAATGTAATGATGGGAAGGAACATAATCATCTAGTGTAAGAATCCCTTATTATAACATTAGACGGCCATTCAGGCTATGTTTATATCCTTGCAGTGAAGGGAAGTATTCTGCCTCTTGAGACAGTTTGTTCTGTTTTTAAACAGCTATTATGATTAGGAAATTCTCCCTGATATCCAACCAAAATCTGATTCTTTGTACTTTAAACCTATTCTTACTTCACCTTCTAAACATGTATACCCAAACTTCTATTTAATATTTTATTCCAGAAAAATAGTCTGATTTTTAATTCCTATTTAAGAAAATTTGTTTTCTTCAGCTCTGTGGTGCATTTGTTTCAGGTGGACAAGCACATTCGACGGCTAGATGCTGATCTTGCCCGATTTGAAGCTGATCTGAAGGATAAATTGGAAGGCAGTGATTTTGAAAGCCCTGTGACACAAACCTTAAAAAGTATGGATATTGTGACTAATATGATAGAGTGTTTAGAACTTGAATTAATTTTTTAATCAGTCTCAGCCAACAAACTTGGTCCTTGGGATGTGTACACATATTTGTATGTGGGGAAGTTCGTAATATGAGGAAGTGTATGACTGATGATATAATTACACACTCAAATACTGGAATGGAGAAGGAAAAGGCCATTTATCTGACCAAACATGATTTATGAGATAAATTGTCCTCAGGAGAGAAAAATGAGAAAGATCCAGGGATGCAATTTTTCTGATTTGGCATATCTCCTTTTAGAGGTAATCCTTAACTTACAACCATTTGTTTAGTGACTGTTTGAAATTACAGTGGCACTGAAAAAAGTGACTATCGTTTTTCATACTTAAAACTTGCAGCATCCTCATGGTCACGTGATCAAATTTGCTGTTTAGCATCTGGCTCATATTTATGACAATTGCAATATCCTGAGGTCATGTGATCACCTTTTGCAACCTTTTGACAAAGTCAATGGAGAAGTCAGACTCACTTAACCACCATGCTACTAACTTAACTATGGTGATTCACTTAACAGTGGCAAGAAAAGTTGTAAAATTGGTCAAAACTCACTGAACAATTGTCTTGCTTAGTAATAGAAATTTTGGTCTCAATTGTGGTCATAAGTTAAGGTCTACCTATACTTCAAATTGATGCTTTCAATTAGGCGGATTTTGTGAAGAGAAGTTGTTTGAACTAGTCATATCAATCTTCCTTTAACAGGACTCCTTAACTGCCAAGAGAGTGATAGTCCCTGAAATAATTTGAGAGAAACTGCATTCTAGAGATCATCCGGATTCCTGCAGGATCTATTTGTTAAGAGAAGCAAGCTGTGAATAACAAAAATTAAGAATAAATAAATAAGCAATGAAATTACAGATTAAATCCCTCAGCCTTACTCATTGCAATAATTTGTATTTGAAGTCCTGCCAGCAGGTGATGCTGGGTAGGAGAAGAGAAGGAGATTTGGGAATCCACCAAACACTGTTCTGAAATTATACCATATTAATTAGCGTCAGGGTAACAGCAGTGCTATGGTGCAGTAATAGGCTATAGGAGCAGCTTGGTTTGTATCAATATGCTTTCCTTTATGATTAGAAAGGAGGAAAGTGTATTAATGTGGCCTTCAGGAAGTGCCTTATGACAACACATCCTATAAGAAAAGCTTACTCCTTGCCTGGATACCTATGAGAAAAATTCTCAATTGAAAATGGCATTGGAGAAAAGTCTCCTGTGATAATATTGGTACATACATGTCTAAAAACAAACGTAGTTACAATGTAATTAATGAAAAACACTTGTATTTTAGAGGGGAGAATTCCAAAGGATAAGAAAACCTCCCGTGGTCGAGGCCGGCGGACATCAGAGGAAGAAGTTCCAGTGAAAAAGAAACCAAAACGAAGGTTAGAAATTAGTACAGATAACAGATATAGTACAGATACAAGCAAGAGTTCTTGGGTTTGGGGTTTCCCCCCCCCAAAGTCAACTTGCAGTAGAAACACTTTTTCATTCCAGACTCCATGAAAGTATTCTAGGGTAAGTATGTTTTGGATTGTAGCTTTTGATGAGAAGGAAAAATCCCATTCAGACACAAAAGATTTCAAAATTATTCAAATTGGATCTGTCAGTCTATAGAGAATGGACAGAAAAGAGTAAAGCTTAGAACTCATCCTCTGAACAACTAGTCAAAAGCAAGAAAGTTCCTTTCCAGGTAGGCTTAAAAAGAGAGAAGGGAAACTCCATTTTGCCTTTGTTTTTTACCTTCTGTTTTAGCTGGCTTCAGATGGGTTTTTTAAAAAAAACACCCAATCTGGACAAGGGTTGGAGAATGAGCAGAAAAAGCTATTGGGAATATCAATCCCTAGTTTAAATATCCTAGCTCGCAGAGAGTAGTGTCAGTGTGCCTTAGGTAAAAAAAATTAGCATTGGTTGCAGTTGTAGCATATGGGCAAAATGTGCCCAGACTAATTGGTATTGTCCATATCTTTAGCAGAAAATACTTCATGTGACACATGTCATTAAGGTGCTCATCTAGACTGCACTCTTAACCACAACTCCAAAATGGCTTGTTTTCTTTTGTTGAAAACATTGTAGACCTCTGTTTTGCTGCCAGCCTTTGGTAAGGCAAGTTGAAACCAGATCAAAGCTATCTGGCAGGAAAGTGGTATTTTTTATCAGAAAACTTTCAAATGTGGCATAGAGGAATAGGCCAAGAGAGTACCGTAGCTGTGGTACTGGTACTTTCCAGCAGGTGTAGAGGTAGGGAAGGTGCATTGAAAGGAAAAGGAACAGAGGTAGCAAAAGCAGTGAGCTAGGAGGAAGAGGGAGGCAGCAGAAGGGGGGGGGGAGTCCTTATTCTCTGTTCCCCAACTGCAGCAAGTGCCAAGTGGTACCACTGTGTAAAGACAGTGACTCTCACCTGCCTCATATGAGGCATGGCAAGTGGATTGTTGTGAGATGGGAGAAAAACAGGTTCTTAAGGGTTGCCTGGAGAGGTCATTCAGCTGGTAACGTAGTAATATACCTTCCCTATAATTCCTAAAAACATGAAAACTTTGCTTGCCCACTTAATTGTCAACCCATCCTGACCTCGTCAACTTGCTAATCAGAATATCATGGAATACTTTGTCAGATGTTTTGCTGAAATCGTGATATAGGATGCACGGCATTTTCACAATTCATTAAGGATGTTTGTTGATTTAAAAAATGCAATAGAGTTAGTTTGGCAAGTTTTAATTCAGTTTTTGAACCCCTTCTAGTTAATGACAAATTCTTAACATTCTGAATTACTGAGTCACTGACATTCACCCAGTTCCATTGAATTCGTATCATAGCAGATCTGAATTAGCTGATACCATCCTGTCGGTTCACCCTTCTGATGTCTTGGACATGCCAGTGGATCCCAATGAACCCACATACTGCTTGTGCCATCAAGTATCTTACGGAGAAATGATTGGGTGTGACAACCCCGATGTGAGTATCGAAATAAATCAAAGTATGACAAATGCTATCCATTTGTACTATGAGTTGAAATTTGCTGTCTAAACCAAAAAACAACTGCCAGTCCAATATAGGATTCTTCATAAAATCACAAACCCATCCCTGGTTCTTGCAAAGTGTTGGAACATTGAATCGTCTTGTACCCTTCCAGGAAATACAATTTATTTTGCAAGAATGTGGAAGAAGCAGCACTGCAGTAGCTATTTAAAATTACACTGATGTACAGGTAGAAAGGAAAGAAAAAGAAGATGCAAAGCAAAAAAAATCACAGCCATAGTAACACCATGGAGAGTTTCTGTAGACTTTCTTTGTTACACAATTTTGGAAAAGTTCAATTATATTTTTTAATTTGAAAAAAATCTATACATCAACATTCTCCACATATCATTGATCCATAATTCATACTACATAGCTCTCACAAACACACAGAATACACATTACTATGAAATCATGAATATGTCATCCCTGTTTCCTTTGCTGTAAAGAATAGGCTGTGTAATTTTACAATGTTAAGTATTTTGCAATAAAGAATATAGTAATAAAATTTGCTATTTCTGCATATGATATGGAAGGACTAGATAGCCAAACTCATGTTGCTTATAAGACTGATGAGGAAAACATAATGCCATTCATCTTTTTTTCAACTCCAAATATAGTGTCCAATTGAATGGTTTCATTTTGCTTGTGTGGATCTCACGACCAAACCCAAAGGAAAATGGTATGTACCATGAATTGTTTACTTTTGGTTCTCCTATTTTATTTATAGATCATTTGTCCCAAGAAGGCTGAAAATACTATTGCTAAGATATATTTGATTTAGTGCTTTCTAAATTATTGTGGAAGAGCTATCCTTTGATATCTGAACTTATAAGGCCATGATGGCGAACCTATGGCATGCGTGCCAAAGTGGCATGCAGAGCCATGTCGCCTGGCACGCCAGCCGTCTCCCAGCCCAGCTCCACTGTGCATGCATCCGCAGCCCCCCCCCCCCGTGCATGCGCACGCAACACCTGGGATTTCTAGGCAAAAAAAGAGCTGAAAAACAGCTCCGCACCAATCAGCTATTTTTCAGCTCTTTTTTTGCCTAGAAATCCCAGGGGTCGTGCGCGCATGCGGCGGAGCGCACGTTGCATTGTGGGTGCGGGGGCAAGCGGGAGCGTGTGCACGATTTGGTACACGACCTGAAAAAGGTTCACCATCACTGATATAAGGCAACCCTTCCTCAATCTAGCAACCTTCTGGATGTGCTGGAAATTATAGTCTCAACATATCTGTCAGGAACCAATTTAGGGAAAAGTGGTCTGATGCAATTACTGTAAGTGTATCTGTTGGGAAATATATTCCACTAAATTTAGGAATGTATATCGTTCAGCAAATTGCTGTATGAAGAAATTACTATTCCTTTGTTTGCAAATATCTGTGAATTGAAATCTGTGAGACTTATGTTTTAGAATTTATACTTCTGCATATTTGCAAATTTAAATTGACAAAAAAACTACATATCCACACACGTAATATACTGTACATATCTTATGTGGGTCTAGGATGTATAGGCCAACATACAGAGATATGTGTATGTATTGAATGAATGAATTAATGAAAATAGGAGAAATGAATATGTCTGTGATAATATTAATAGGGGACATGAGACCTCCAGTAGTCTTTGTGCTAATCTATTCATAAATCAATTTATTCCTTTGTCAAATAGCAGTGGTTTCATAAAGTGTATTGGGCTAAATATAATGCTTCTCTTTTTTTAGGTACTGTCCTCGCTGTGCGCAGGAAAAGAAGAAGAAGTAGAAATGATGTATAGTTATGAAAAAAAAAGTTTAATATATTCATATGTTGCAGTATTTTGTTTTCATCACCAACCAACCCATCTTGTTTGGCCTGAAACAATGCAGTAGCCAGATGTTCTCTTTATTAGCCATGTGAATTATAAAAGTTGGGTATAGGAAATTCATTAGTGATGATTATTTGGGTTACAAAGTATACTTCTTTGTCACTGTAATCAAAGATATGAAGTACTTAAGAGTAGGTCTGCACTGTAATTTCTGCTAATATATTGAAACCTGTGAAAACTGCCTGTGGCCTTTCATGTGAAGAAGATGGCATCTTTTGTCACAAAATGTAGTCACTTTGGAAAGCTTTCACCAGTGCCATTTCACTGGCAGAATGACATGTTTTATCTTGTATTTCCCAATGCATCCTCTAAAATTATTTTAGAGATTTGGAATGAGCATTGGGAAACAGGTTCAGAATGAAGTAAGAGTCCTGTTATGTGAAAAGGATAGGCTTGCATAATTTTTGATGCAGGCCTTTGCTTTGCATAATAAATTTATGAAGTCTTTTAAATCCAGTATCAAAATCTTCATCATTGTTGGTAAGATGTGGAATCACGTAGTTCACTTTTGCAGGTAGATTTTCCATTTGTATAACATTGGATTTTGTCAAGATGTGGGTTGAGATTTTCAATGTGCAATTTTACCACTTTGGAAATAAGTTTGCAAAGTTATATTTCACACAAAGAACAAAGAATTTGTTTTTGATTAGGGGAGTTCACAATGCTTATTTCAAAATGCTTATTGTTTCTGTGTACTGTCTCTTCTGAGCTTCATTCTGGTTTCACTGAAACTGGATGCATTGCTGTCATTCCTACTGATAAGCAATACCTGTGATATCAGTATAGTATAAATCCCTCATAAAATAAGATTTAATATTTTAAAATAAGTTTGGATTAACAAACAAAGGACCAGGAAAACTAGTTTTCAGGTAATAAAGTTTTAGAAAATGAGAAATTCCCGTAACTGCACAAAAGTGTTCAATAAAACGTTATGCAGTACATTCATGTTCTGACTTCACTGAGATACCTTCTATTACCCACTGTAAATATTAACATTCTTTTCTGAGTTTCTCAGGTAAGAGATAGACATTCCCCCCACCAAACACATATACAAAATGCTTTTTGTTGTCCATTTGTCATCATTCTCTCATAGGTAGGTCAAGATTTGCATGCTTTTATATAATTCATAAACCTGGAAATTCTGTTCAGCTAGACAAAAACATACACTTCATATTTGCCAAGGATTCTGCCATACAACCTTCAGCTTTTAAATAGTATATTTTAATTTTTTTTAAAAGTAAAAAGTAGTCAGTTTAAATGGGAGGAATATCCTTATGAAAATATCCAGTTGCCTAATTAACTAGAATTGTTTTAGCTTGTAACGTAAAAATGATTGCCAAAAATGTTAGCAATCAATACCTTTCTTTAAACAACTGTCACCGTTATATCTGCAGTATCAAAATGAACCCCATTTCAACCTGGAAAAGTTGATCTCTAGAATGTTGCAAAACCCTCAAAATTGTTAGTTTACATTTAGAAAAAAACCTTATAAGAGTTTGTTTTTTATTATGGAAGAATGCAAATTCTTACAGTTTTATACACACAACTTTGTAGTTAGTAATGCTGTTCAGTTACAATATGCTTTGTACCATTTTATGTTTTCTGTAATTGTACTTGCTTTCTAAAAGTGCAAACCGCATTATTTTCCTAGGAAGGAGAGAAGAAATAACATGGTATAGGGTCCTTATATGCCATAGGGTCCTTATATACTTCTGGAATGTCATATTGCTATACAGTGGTACTTTGGTACTCGTCGTTTCTGGGAGGCGCAATAAGTACCAAAAAAATTTTCCCCATAAAGAATAATGTCAATAAATTTAATACGTTCCCAAACTAAAAACAATGCACATTTTAAGGCAATATGTAAAAAGCTAGGATTGTATATCATTACTTTACATGAGAAACAAACCTAAACATTAATAAATACTTAAGATTAAATAAAAACTTCACTTTAATTGTACTGATGAGAAAAAAAACTGCAAAAATACACTAAACGACCACAGAAACGAAGATAAGACTGCAAGGGGATGTGCACAGGGCAAGGACTACCACGTGACTAACAGGTCCCTTTGTTTTGGCTGGAAAAGTTAGTGATTCATGAAGCAACTGACACCTTGCATGTTGAGTACCAAACAAACAAGTACCAGGACAAAAAAGTTTTTCGTCAGAATGCATTGAGTACCAAATTTGATGAGTTTCAAAGTAGTTGAGTTCCAAGGTACCACTGTATAGTGTTCTGTTTTCAACATTAAGGAATTTTAGAAGGCAGGCTTTGTCCCAAGTCGGATTCTTGAGATACTTGCAAAAGAGATAAAACAAAGCACCGATATTTCTTTTTACAAAAGAGCAGGAGTCATTAGAGCTCTGAAGTCATAAAAGGGTAGTCTATGGCATATAAATGTTAGATAATTCCTATCATCCTTTACATTGTTTATCCTGATTAAAGTATCCTGACAGACATCAGGAATCAGCAGAATCTGGAGGATCATATTGTATCTATTCCTGCCCTAAGTTATGATAAATTTCTAGAAGAGCGCAAAAGATAAATGTGAAATTGTGGGTGTACTTATATTGATCTGTTATAAAAGTGTGCCTCTGTAGGTAGTGATGCATCAATTTACTAGTCTTTCAAGGTCTGCCAGATGCTTGGTAATTCCGTTTTACAATCCCAATTGTAGCGTAATAAACATATTGAGTACCTTACAGGATTCTTCAGTAATGTTGCATAGTTTTTATAATAGCTGCTGAGTCAGTTTTTCTAGCCTCCAATAAAACAGTATGCATTCTTATTGACCAGTTTTTGTAAGAATTCAGATCAATAATTCAGTTATTAACAAATAGTAATTATGGTTTTTAACTTTCCATTCCAGCAATTACTTTTAAATTATGTTTTTCCTGTCAATAAAGAGTACAGTACTATAGGTTGATTGTAAAGGCTCTTTTTATGTAATACCAATAATTACTGCTGCTATATAGTTCCTGAAGCAAATTAGATTGTTAATTTATCATAAACAAGATTTAAACTCATTCTTCAATCCCAAGGAATTAGGTATTTAGTATGAGCGAGTGAGTAAAATTTCACCATCCAATTTTTGAAAAATGGTATTGGACTGAGCAATTGTTCCATGTTGACTTGTCTATTTTGAAAGAAGGCTTTGCATTGATACCAATTAGTTTATATTTGTTTTAAAATCCTTATTGGTTTTGAATTTGTCACTTTGATTCTTGTCTTTTGAGAAACTATTCTGAATGTTGCTTGTATAAGTATCCTGTTCCATTATTGAAACTTGAACGTGAGGAGCTGAATACATGTTTTAAAAAATAAAGAACAACTCCATTTTTCAAAAAGAAATGTTATCTTTTCCCTATTGTTCCCCATAAATAAATGTCACAGCCTAAATTTTCTAGTCATAGCTTTAGGTTTATGTTTCCTTTGTAAATGAAGAGAATATTATAAATCTTTTTATTAAAATGTGAAATGTATTTTTGATCATGTTATGGATATATTAGGTATATTATTATAAATAAAGTATTTTTGAGAACAAATATATGGATAAGTTTTGTTTCTGAGAAAGAAAATAGTGCACAAACTAGAAGTGAATTTGTTTTGCAAACAAAATTCTATCTACCGGTATATCTAAGGTTTGAACTTTTAAGTCGTACTTCAAAGTTCTCGGGAAGAAAACTCAGTTGTGCAGTTGACTTTTATTTTAAGCTTCATTCCAGGAGCCCTTTGAATGTTTGCATTTCACTTTTATGTTTTACACCAAATCTGGAGTGTCTGATACTTGCAATGGAATTAACCCACTTTCACTACTGTATAACTTAATTTTATAGAAAACTATGGAAGAAGCATCATTGGCTTTGACCAGTTTCATTCCATTCTTTTTGTTCAAAACATCTAACTTAAAAGTTGTACATTTGATGGCACAACCACTTCGAATTCATCCACACTTCTAGCAGTTGTTTCAGTCACAATGTTTAATTTCCTGTCTATTTCTAAAGAGTAGAATTGAATGATTTAACAGAGCAATATTTCCTTAGGGTGATTACAGGATTTTGTAATCGTCCACTAAACCTTTATATTTCTAAATTTGGCTTTCATTTTAGTTGGAGATTTTAAATCCAAGTAAAATCCTAACGATAAATCTCTATTTTTGCAACTCAGTTCACTTCAATCTTTTATTATGATTACAGACCAAAATAGAAATTATTAAATTATTAAACATTAAAATAGAACACAACAAAACAAAACATAATGGTTGTCGAGCCTGGCTCAACAACCTAGCGTCTTCCGATGGAAACCACCCGCCGCTGTTTCTCGCCACTTGGATGGGGGCCGCCGCTCAGCTGTGCTGATTAGCTGTGAGCGATCGCATGTGCGAATGCATCGGTCCAGGAAGCCAGGATGGGTGGAGCTGCACCTGGATAAAAGCGGCGCTGGAGGGCAGATGCCTTCAGCGCCGACTTTTTTCTTTTGGACTCATCAGCGGCTGTTACTTGAAAGGACTGATTAACCGATTGATTTACTTTTCGGCGGAACGGGCAGACGGCTAGCAATAAAGATTTGTTGGACCCTCTAACTTCACGTTGCCTTCTTTCCGAGTGTGACAGTATGACTGGTGGGAAAGTAACAGGGTTACATTATCACTATTTGCTTTGCACTGCAGCTTGATGTCATGCTGGCCACATGACTGAAGAAACATCTTCGAGACAGCACAGGCTCAATGGCTTAAAGAAATAAAGATGAGCTATAGTCAGCTGTAGATAGAGGAGTAAAATCTGCAGGGACTCCTTTTCCCTTTTCATTTACCTTGTACACACACAAACATACACCTTCCCACGCACAAAGCACATTTTTCTGTGTGTGTCTGTGTGTAATTGTAAGTGAGGGGTGGCATATAAATTTAATAAATAAATTACACAAATTTATAGAGCTGCCACCTCACAAAAACCGTGATTCCAGACAATTATAAACTCTTAGTCTCAATGGGATGTCTCTTTTTGTTTCTTGCAAAGAGAATACTAAGAGCTAGCAGTTTGTACCCAATCATCTTCTGAAAGATACATGCATTTCTAAGGCACAGTACCTATTTCAGTGATGTTGAACCTTTTTTGGTTCGTGTGCCAAATTGCTTGTGCATGCACACTCCCATGTGCCCCCCCCACCCACAATGCAACATGCACCCCCCACGCATGCACGCACGACTCCCCTGTGCATGCGCACGCAACCCCCGGGATTTCTAGCCCAAAAAAGAGCCAAAAAACAGCTGTTTTTCGGGGGGGTTGGGCTAGAAACCCGGAGGTTGTGCAC
>JANHJO010005178.1:35528-47527 GCA_032468235.1 Pseudoxyrhopus heterurus | reverse complement strand
TCCAGCCTCCGGAGGGCCTATGGAGTCTGGGGGAGACCGTTTTTGCCCTCCCGGAGGCTCGACAAAAGCATCCAGAGCCCGGGGAGGGCAAAAAACAGGCCGCCCGGAAGTTCCAGAAGGCCGGAAATGGGCCTGTTTCTGGCCTCTGGAGCCTGGGGGAGGCCGTTTTCGCCCTCCTGGAGGCTCGAGGAAAGCCTCCAAAGCCTGGGGAGGGCAAAAACGCCCCCCCCCGCTGTGGTGCAGGAGGCCAACACCCACCCAGCCATGGGGCAGCGAACCCGTTGCTAAAATTTTTGGGGCCCACTCCTGGATCCAGGTTAATGTTTTGCAGTATGACAGAGAGAAGCTGTTTTCGCTTCCCCTTTTCCACTTCTCCTGTGTATATCATCAATCAGACGTCTCCATGTTATCCTGTGATCACCCAACAGTAGTCTTATCATGTTCTCAAAACTGAAACATTCTCATCTAAAGCCTTCAGCATTTTGGAAAATAGCCAATGTTTCTTCCTTTAAGCCAATGTAGAACCATAGAGTATAAAGCTGAATTTTTCCCCTTTTTCTGTTGTTGAAGTGTTCTGGCAACCAACAGATTCGGTCACTAACAGAATCATGGGAAAATACCTGTATCCTAAGAAGGCGGGAGGGAAGATAATTGTATTATCAGCCAGTTAGTCCCTTCAAATATTTTCATCCTCAACTAATGACAAATACATTTTGATTGCCTGCTAGGACAGCACGCCATCATTTTAACAAGCTATTATTTTGATACTGCAGGGATTATGTTTTGCTAAAAATCTCTTCCTCTAGTGAGGAAAGAAACAACAATCAACACAAGAGACTAGGGGAATTCTATTTGTTATAACATCTTTAAGGGTATTTTTTTAATGTTTGTTTTCAAGTTTCTGCCATAAACTGTAAATTTCCCTATTTAAATAGGTGCTTTGTATCTGTTATATTTATATGAAAAGATTATTTTGCATTCGTTTATACCTTGTACACTTAAACAATCACTTGACTTCACAGTATGCCTTTCTTAATGCACAAAATTCAGTGTTAAAGACGGTGCTTCAATTTTTATTGAAGATAAGTATTTTCTTTCTGCTGATTCCAACGAGGAGTCAAAGGACACAATTGTGAAGATGCTTAATGTTTGCTTGCTCATATCATTCTGATTTAATGGTTATGCATTTTTCCCCCTTTTGTATTAAATCACACAAACTTTATTTAAAACAAATGAAACAGGTGATCTGTCCACTATTGGCAATCATTCTCAGGTGTCAAAGCTATGATACAGTAGAGGTTGTTAATCTCCCTATTGTATTAAGATTGTATTAGCAAATGACAAAGTCTGTATACTTCTGTTGCATTTTTTTTGTTGTTGTTGACAAAATCAATAAGTAACATTAAATGTTTTAAACATCGACTTCTTCATTTTTATTATTATTATTTATTTTGAGTTGCTTCAGGGTTTTCTGTTCATATTTCCTTCACGTTGCCTTGAAAAAGTTTTCAGAATGCATCGGTATTGGTAAGACATGAAGGCTTTCGATATTGCTTACTAAGCCACCCCATTTTTCATTTATCTAATTCAAGAGAAAATAATTGAGGTGAAGAGAGAGGAAAAACAAGAGGGAGGGCATACAAACAGGTCTTGGTTTCCATATATTACCATTTTGTCTGCTAGCAGAAGCTCTTTTGAGGTCATCTCATAATAGAGTTCACAGAAAGGATGTGAATTAATTTTGCCAAAAAAGAAAAAAAGAAAGAAAATGAATCCCAGTGAAGTCTGTTCAATATCATATTCATTTATACTAAAAATAATGCCTCCTCTTTGGAGAGTTTCATATTTTTAGGGTTTTTTTTAAACTCACATTATTGTGAGGATGATGAGATTATAGAAATTGAATTTGGAGGTTGGTTTTTTTTTTCCCAGCTGCCACTTCTAAGCCAAATGCTTATGGTGTAGTCAGGGAAGAATAGATTATCTAACTAGAATGTCACCAAAATATGGTCTACTCTAAAAGCAGCCTGGGAGACAGAATTTTGAGCTCAAGATGGGTACAAAATGTACTGTTCCAGAAAACACCAAAACAGTCCTTTCCCCCTCCCCCTCCAGATTATGCCAATCTGGTTGTTTCTGGGGAAATCCAGTAATTTACTGAAAAATACAGTGATTCATGATGTCTCTGGTGCAATTCTGTCTCAGAAAAGTGAATTGTGCACCTCTCCAACAGCTTCCAAAGAGAATGTTTCCTGGTGCATAACAAGAAACAAAAAAAAAACAGTTTCAGCAAACAAATGAACTCAAATGAATGCATAATGAAACAAGTGTAAGCATAATGAATAAAGAACAGAACAAATGAATGGAAACAGAACAATGGAAATGAACAGACTGACAAGACTTTTATTACACATATACTCTCTTCTTTCTTACAAATGAAGAGTAGCATGTTTTGATTTAGATGTGTTTTGACATAGCCATGTTTTGTTTTAGGGAGATATGGAAACATTCTAGATGGTTTTCACCCAACCAGTATTTTCCAGCTTCTTACATTTGCCATTGAGAGGCAGTTTGGGGTAGTGGTTAAGGCAACAGGCTAGAAACTGGGAAACTGTGAGTTCTAGTCCTGCTTTAGGTACAAAGCCAGATGGGTGACCTTGAGACATGGCAAACCACTTCCATAAATCTTACCAAGAAAATTGTAAGGAGTTTGTCCAGGCAGCTGCATGCACCAAAGACAAGACAAAACATCCTTGCCATTATGCTATAAATATAGTTTTCATATTGCACATCCAAATAATGCACAGTTCTTAAAATATGCATCTCTCTAGTAAAAAAAGGACCCTGTAAACCAGGGGTATCAAACTCAATTTCATTGACAGCCACATCAGCATTGTAGTTGCCCTTGGGGGCCCGAGTGAACACAGCCAGGTGGGCACAGCCCAATGGGTGGGCATGGCCAGGTTGGACGTGGCCAGCTTGATGTTCCTCGTTTTGGGGGCACCTGTGGGGGATCACACAGGGGGATAGAGGGTCTCCAGCGGAAGGGGGAGGGACCAGGATGAGTGCTGTGACCTGATCCACCAGAGGAACAAAGACAGACAGACAGGTTGCGATGAGGAAGCCCAGCCGGTCACCATCATTGCCACCTTACGACCCCTGCATGCTCAGCCCCCACCATCAAACTATATCCTTCAGCAAGCCTGCTGCCCCCCCCCCCACTGATGACCTGGAGGCCTTGGGCAACTAAAGACAGACAGTGGGATGGAGCATGTGGGTGGATGGGCAGCCACCCAGCACTTCCAATGGGCTGGATCATGTGCCTCCTCCCCCATGCCTCTGCCTCCGCCTGCTGCTTAAAGGGCCAGCCTCTAAGGGCCGAGCTGAGGTGCTGCAGGACACTCCTTCACTGCTTCTAGGGTGGCCCCACAGGCCAGATATTACCACCTCACAGGCTGGATCCAGACCATGGGCCTTGAGTTTGACACCCCTGCTGTAAAAAATATAAATGATAAAAATAACTTAAAATGAGATATACATTTGGTGATTGATTCACATAATGTTTTTAGCATTAATTTTCAGTTGAATTCTTCCAAGATGTTTTTTTCCCCCCACTTCTCAGTCTAGCCTTTCAGCCTGGGAATAACAATCAAGATTGAGCATATATCTCCAAGATGTTTCCACCACTTGAATCTAAGTATTCTAAACTATTGTGAGGTTATATGTCCTGAAATCAAGATGGCTTGGATATGTTATACATAGATGTGAAGAAATGAATGGCAATCAGTTTTCTGCAGGACTCATCTGAAGCCTTCCTCAACTATACATTTTCAGGAAAACTTAGTCAGACAGAGTTCTTAATATTAACTTGAGTTTGGTCATTAAGAATTAGTCCTATTCCTTTGACACTTGAAGATGACAGTTTTATTCACCTCTACTATCTTGGCTCTACTCAGCATGAGTTCTTAATTCCACTTCTAAATCTCAAATTATGAAACCAAAGCTGATTGAGACGACTTAATAATTCCATCAATTAAAAAGTGACACCCAATGGATCTCAAATGTGTGTCTTCTCTGTTGAACTAGAGATTAACCATCATTATCTCTTGATCATCATTCTGCCCACCCCCAAGGTATTTTTGACTGCACTTTGCACATGTTCAAAAAAGCTCTTTCCCAGACCTTGGCTAGAGTGAGTGTTGGGTCTTATGTTTGATTGTGATTAATTGCTTGCTTGTGACATTTGAGTGTTTGCTTAATTGCAGAATTATATGATTGTACTGCTCACCATCTAGAGTCTTACACATTTCTAAAATCAACCAACAAATAATTCTGTTTTCTTTTTGGTTGTCCATGAAAATGAACATTCTTATTCATGGATAAGGATTTCATCCATCAAATTTTGTTTCTTGTGACCAAAATGGCAGTTGTAACACATTTCTCCAGTTCAGAGGGTTTTGTGATTTTACTATGTGGCTACCAACATGCTTCTTTTGAGAATGTTTATGACTGCACGAAAAGACAAAATAACTTAATATAATAACAATTCCGAAGGCCTGATTTACACATGCTTGTCCATCAATCTCATCTTTTGCAATAATTTCACTTATTATTTTTAGGTGTATATTTAAATCGTGCATAAGAAGAGGATGTGTTATGCCAGTATAAATCTGAATTGGCTGTAGAAGCCTTTTACTTGTACGCTATAGCTTTAGTCATCATATTTGCAGTGGAAATAAAAGTTTAAGAAACATGGCTTTTCAGCAGAATTCAGAGTCCTTGCTTACACTGCAGCCTGATGGAATAATGATTTTTAACAACCCAGCAATCAAATTCCAGTAAAATATATTACACTTGGCAGAAATTCAGATAATGTTTGAATGTAGCATCCTGTAGCATTTGATATGTGGGGATTCATGCATTGACATTTAATGATAATGATCACAACGCAATGAAGAACTCCGATTCAATGGATTTCAATGGATTGCCAAGTTAAAGCATGTTTCTGCCCAATCCCTAAACAGATTTACCTGGAAAGAAATGTCATTGCAATTGCTAAAATGTATTTCTGACCAGATAAGGATAGAATGAATTCCGGAGGGCCCCTTGCAAGTAGAGCAGACAATTTAATCAGGTCCTGAAGATCCATGGTGGAAAGTTTACTTATTTTGACCTGTGTGTTTACCTTCTGTGTCATTTCTAAACCTTCCAATTCAAAGTACTTTGAGGTCTGAAGCTGACATGTTGGAAGAACATACAGTCAAGTGCTTTCATTTCATTCCCAATCCAAAATTGCCATTCATTGTATTAACATCAGCAATCCTTTGATTTACACATTGTTCTTAACTACCATCCCTTTTCCTTCACAAAATTTGTCCTTCATGGTGGCATCTTGAAGGTCCATTGTCTAAGTGCTACTTTTCGCATGTTCACTGTGTTTAGTAGATAACTATTTCATGAAGAATAAAACTCCTTTTTATCTCCTGCTACCACCCCAATAGGAAAGGTCAACAAAACAGTAGGAGATCAAATGAACAACTGTGTAGTCTTCCCAGTGCTTTCAGGACACTGTGAATTTTGCAATTTACAACAGAAAAGGAAGATATTTTTTTCCCTTTAACATGAGACCCTTTCCTCTTTGCCTCCTACTGCCAGCTGATTGTTAGATAATGTCTACTTTTCTCTGTCTGATGGGAACAAGCAAAAGCTTGCCTGTATGACTAGTGGAATTCTAATTTTCTTGGCTATTGTTGGATAGAAAATGAGTGTCAATATATATATAAGAGATAGATATAAGATTACTATGTGTTGCTTCACAATATTTTGATTTTTTTGTTTTGCTCTGTAGGTTAGACTGATGTAAGACTTTTTGTTCTATAATTGAGCAGTCTTGGATGCTTGAAAGTCTATAGTTATCCAGATAATACAGCTTGAATGAAATCATTTCTAGAAACCCTGCTGATCAAGGAAGGGTACATTTCTCTTTTATGTGAAGCATTTGTAGACTAGTCTTCCTCACTTCAGACTCTGGAGCAACAAATAATACATTTAAAAATGCTACATAAAATGAAATGAACATGCAGTTGTTGCAATAAAAGCTAGAACTTTTTGATACCCAAATTGCAAAATCCATTCAGAATTTCTACTGTTAAAAGGTCTAGGTAAAACGATAACTTCAAGTTGGGGCATGAATAAACTTGCAAATGCTTTCAAGTTGGGTATCTCTATGGAGAAAACTGTTTTATTTGGATTAAGTATTTCCAACAAGGAAGTAAAAGTAAGCAGGACATTTATGCAGGAAGATTTAATGGTTGGTTCACCAACTGATAATAATTTAACAAATAGTTTTGTGAACAGCCATGTGGAAACTCTTCCATTATCAGTGAAAATTAATTCACAGGAAAGTCTAAGAATGAAGAAAACTAAGGAATGAAACTAAAAAAGTAATCACCTTCATGTATTGGGTGATAAATTGGTCCTGAACTGGAAGTAGATCAGATGATAAAATACTTGTAGTCATATCATATTTATCTTAATAAATCATATTACTACTATGAGAAACAAGGAGTTAAATCAGCTGCCAGGAGTGTGATTTATGGAGGTAGAATAAGATGTTCAGAATTTTTAGTGGGTAAAGTAGGTTTTTAAGAACCTTCAAGGTTCAAGGACCCTATTTTTCTCATCTACTTTCCAAAAGCAAAAGGAGTCCAGATTTGGGACTTTTTTTTTACTCAGGGAGACTGGAGGCTGATGAATGGGCATTTGCATAATCTATAGAGCCACATTTAGAATCTATAATTTTTCCACCCAATCTACAGGAAAGGATAAATCCTCTATTTATAAAACAAGAGCTTTTTCATAGTAAGGATTAAAAAAAAATGGTGCCTGCACAATATTCCAAGTGAAAAGTATATCACATTCACAATGTACTCTTTTCCTTTCATTATGATATAATACTGTAATAATAAAATAAAATTATACTTTAATTTTAAATAAGATAGACGTTTTTCAATTTTTTTAGAACATTTCTCTTGAAATAAACTTTTTTTTTTGGTCCATAGTCTGGAGCCCTCTTTCCCATAACTCATGTCCAAAACGGAATGGCATTAAGGAATATATATTTAAATCCAGAGATATCAGGCAATGAAGTGATATGATGTGTGTAATCATTACTAGGCCATATTAGAGATTAATTTAACCCATTCGTCTGTTGATAAAATACTTACTTGGTGGCCTCTATCACCAATATTTGCATTATTTTGCATGGATGATTTTGCAAAGCAAATAGGGATTTCAAAGGAGTGATTATCATCACAACTGTATTTGTGTGCAAGTGTTTGATTCCCTCTTCTTCCTGCTGTGATTCCAGTCATTATCACTCTTTTCACAAGCTGTTACTTACATTTCCTTTTAATGTGCTTATAAAATGCTGGCACAATTAACATTTAACTCGGATACTTAATTATTGTATTACACCAACATGAAGTTTCAACAAACATCTTTTCTTCTGAATTTTCTGAGCTTGGTTATTTTCTTGCACATGTTTCATTATCTAAACTAGGTAACATCACCAGTCAAAAAACACTGGTGATGTTACGTAGCATTGGAAGAAATTTCCTCGGTTCGTTCCCAGCTGGGACACACCACAGATGCTGAGAAGAAATGAATGCATAAGCCAGCTGCTAGAAAGTGGAATTCTTTTAATGTAGGAAGGCAAGAAGCAAAAACTGACACAGTTTGAGCATTCCTGCCTTGCAAGTAAGATTGGGAGTGTGATTCTGAGCCTTTTATGCTTTGAGCCTGTGAAGCTCCTGCAGCTTGATGGGTTTTGATGTGTTTCTGATTGCCCTGGGTTTTGTTTTCCTGTTTCACTGGGTTAATCTTGGTCCCAGGTCTTTTGTTTTTTCTGTCCTTGGGGTTTAATCCTGTCGGGCAGGAAAAAAGGGAGTTCTGGTTTTACCTTGGTGAGTTATTTTTAATCTGATTCCAATTATCTTAATGGCTCTACTTAAGTGCTTCTGTTATCAGCTCTGTTAGTAGGGCTGCTCTGAGTTTTTCTTTCAGCTGGTGCTTCTTGGTTTTCTTAAAGGGGGAAGGACTGACCTAAGTCTCTTGGCACTATTTTCAGAGGTTTCTGGTGCTGTGAGGTTTCTGGCACTGTCCTTTTGGGGTGTACTTCCTACACTAGTTTGGGTAATGAAACATCTGCAAGAAAAACACCAAGCTCAGAGAGCACCAACGGCCCTCGTTTCAACCCTTTCTCCTTTATTGGTATCTTTTCTTCTGTTTTTCATAAACACAAAATATGGAAATTAGCACTGTAGTTTCCTAGACTGTATGTTTGGAAGAATATTACATAAACCCTGATTCCAAAAAGAACTTTGGAAACTCTGTATTTTAGTATAGCAGCACTCTATGGCAGGGGTGTTAAACTCAAGGCCCATGGACTGGATCCGGCCCACGAGGTGCTTAGATCTGGCCCATGAGTCTGCCCTGGAAACAGTGAAGGACTGGCCTGTAGTGCCTCTGCCAGCGAAAATGGAGCTCATAAGGGCCAGGCACAGCCCTCCCTGGGACTGTTTTTGCTGGCAGAGAGCTGCAGGAGGCCATTGCATCTGAAAATGGAGCCTAGGAAGGCCACACAAGGCCTTCATGATCTCAGTTTTTGCTGGCAGAGGGCTAGAAAAACAAACTACTAGCAAAAGTGGCTTTTGATCACACGAGTGATGACTAGCTGGCCATGCCCACCCTGGCCATGCCCACCCCCACCCCCCAGGGTCAAACAAAACCCTGATGCAGCCCTCAATGAATAGGCTGGGAAGCTCTTGTTTGCCATTTGTTGATGTAAAACAGAGGTCCCCAAACTTTGTGACATGGTGGCCCAGCTGTGGTGGGGAGAGGGGAACCAGGCTGTGTGATGGGTGGATCAGCATGCACACACACACAGCTTGACTCGCATGAGAGGTAGGCTGGTGTATATATGCATGATTGTGCAGCTGGACTTGCTCAAGTTGAGCTGCGTGCATGCATGTGCACTGCAGCCTACTGCCCATATGGTCTGGTTGCAAATAGGCCATGGGTTGTGGACCTCTGATGTAAAGATTTTTTTAAAAATATAATCAGTAGTGTTTTTCATCTGGGTTTGAAGGAGTGGGTGGATCAGAGGGGATATTAAGGGAGGGATACTGGTAGTATCATGGAATGGTGAGTTGGGATTGTATTGGGAACAGGCAGTTGAAAAACTAAAAATGGAAGAAAGGAAAATAGAATTAGCTGAATGTTGGGAAAGGGAGGGCGGCAGGAAGGAGGAGTCAAGCAGGGGATTAGCCTTGAATCCTTGCAGGAGCCACAAGAGATCTAAGACTGACACCCTCCTGCCAAGGTCTATACAGCCTTATCTATCTTTTTCCCAAAAGAAGGCAAGCAGCCTGGGGAGATTCCTGTATAATAGGCAGAATATAATAGTTACAGCAATAAAGTAGTTACTGTAGCTTGAACTCTACACTTGTGGATCTGTTTGGTTTCACCTGACATTGGATGAAAATGTGCCTTGAACATTACCAGGTGTAGTTAGTGTCTTGCTAAATGCTGTTCTGCAATTTGGAGAATATTTATATACATCCCTCCTTACAGTAAAAGTTTTGTGATAAAGATGAAGACCTTTTCATTGTAGATTATAATCTACTATGGTAGTTAAGCGTGAGTAGATAATTAGACATTTTTAACTTCCCAGTCTATAGCAGAGAGAGGGAGAGAGAGACAGAGAGAGGAGGAAGAGGAGGAGGAAGGAGGAACAAAAAACATAACAACAAAACAAACAAAACTAGACCAAAGTCATCCAGCCAGCTTCTATGCCTAAACTGTATATACATCTCATAAAATTTGATATGCTTGTTCAAGAAGCTTATGTGACATCCCAGACTTAGCTCTGATGAGATTTAATGATTTCATCAAATACGAAGCAGTTTGAGATAGGGTCAGCTGCCCTATTGTGCAGGATATTTAACATTGGCAGGCAGATCAGACAGACAGAAGTATATTAAAACATGATTTGTCCATATTTTCTTCTTGGACTGATTAAAAAAAATAAAAATATTTGTGTATGTCTCTGTGTAGTGCATCGTAAGTTTCCCACTTCTGAAATCCCTTGAATCCTGGGAACTCTTTCATTAATTTTTTTAAAGTGTGATTGAATGTTTAAAAACAGTCAAATCCTCAAATTTTCACAGTTCCTCCCTTTCTCGCTATTATCCTTTTAATCTTTTTTTTTTTTTAAAAGCCTCTATTTTAATGCCTAAAGCTGGGGGTGGGAGAGAACTCAGTTGAAATGCTAGGTGTAGTACTACTTCTACCTGTGAATTTTAACTCCCCTAAATGTTGCTGAGCTTACCCTACATAATTATTTATGCAACCCATTCTTAAAAGATTTTAAAAAGCTTCCTAGGTCTGTACACCTACATGCTGCTGTGGCTGAATAAAATGGCAGCAAATCTGTAGAAATTGGTTGGTAGTTATAACTCATAATATCATATGAGAATTTGACATTGAGATGGTTGTCTGATTTTCCCAGATTAACTGAAGGATTTTTTTTTAATGCCTGCAGATCTAATAGAGGTGTCTGTTCAGCATTTTCAAAAACAAAATATGTTTTGAAGCCATCATATATTTATTGTTGCTTCCAATGCTTTCAAGTACATGAAAACTGCAGACTCGGAAATATGTTCTGATATAGCATCCAGACAGAATCACTTTTTCCCCCTTAGAGAATAATTATTTGCCAGTTCTATGCAAAGCTGAATTCTAAAGATAACTTGAAAAGCATGAAAAAGCCCATAAACATGACTGCCATCTCAAAATAGGGTATGATGAATGAATCAAATAACTGCATGACTTTTACAGCTTGCCAAAGTTACCGCAGTGCCTAAAATTAAGTCATTTTGAGAAGATATCAAGAAATGCCTGAAAAACCATCATCATTTTCACATGCCTAAGAAGAAGCCATTTCTAACCAGTAGAACATCTACTCTGAATGCAAATTCCTATGTTCAGTAATTTTGATTAAAATATCTAAATCAGAAAAGGCAAGAAGAATGCCATGTCATTAAACATTCAAATGCCCAGTTAAAAAAAAATCCTTCTAATCAAGCTTGACTCCTTGATGCTTTGTTGATATGCCTATATAGTTTTATTGGCAACAAAGGTACAGTTGTGGGATTTTTCTGCCAGTTTCCCCATCCAAATCTTAATGAGCCCTCTTTTGCATAAATTAACTTTCAGTTCAGAGAAGGTTATCCAGAAGTCAGCTACTCAGCATAACAGAGGAAAAAAACAGCTTTCTATTTGCAGGTGAATTATTATTAGAAATGACCTACTTAGAATGCAAACCTGGGAACAACCATTAGATGGCAGCAAAGTGATACAGAGAATTGACTCTTTCCTGCCATCTAATGATGATTTTGATTTGTGCAGCAGAATAAAATAGAGCAGAGCTGGAAGGGACCTTGGAGGCCTTCTAATCCAGCCCCTGCTCAAGAAGGAGAACCTATGCTATTTCAGAGAAGTGACTGTCCAGTCTTTTCTTAAAAACTTCCAGTGATCAAGAACCCACAACTTCTGAAGGCAAGCTATTCGACTGGTTAATTGTCCTCACTGTTAGGAAGTTTCTCCTCAATTCCAGGTTGCTTCTCTCTTTGATTAGCTTCCAACCATTGTTTTTTGTCCTGCCTTCTGGTGCTTTGGAGAATAATTTGACCCCCTCTTCTTTATGGCAGCCCCTCAAATACTGGAATACTGCTATCATGTCACCAGTGGTGGGATTCAAATTTTTTTACTACCTACTCTGTGGCCGTGGCTTGGTGGTCATGTGACTGGGTGGGCGGGGCCATGTGACTGGATGGGCGTGGCCATTTGACTGGGTGGGCATGGCCAACTTAACATTTCTTTGCCCTAATTCCCCCTTGGGATCAGTGATGGGATTCGGCTTACACGCCCCGTACGCC
>JANHJO010005177.1:29949-40104 GCA_032468235.1 Pseudoxyrhopus heterurus | reverse complement strand
ACAGCATAATGTCTGGCCTCATCATAACCTCATTTTCAGGACCAGATTATCCAGCAGGTAAAAATTTTTCAAGGATTCATATATTGCATGCATATTTTGAAAATCGATCAATCATAACACAATGTTGCTAGTTTCTGGGCAAGATGTTTCATTTGAACATATTTTAATCTCATATTTTATATTTTATAGTATGCCTTATTTTAATTGTGATGCTTCCGATACGAATAAATAAACATAGTAACAATGTGGTCAGGCAGCGAAGTAAGAAAATCAAGAAAAAGGGAGAATACATCTCTTACACATTCATGTGTACCATATTTTGCATGCACTCTAACTATAATACATTCTTATATGGCTCAAATAATGTTCTGAGTCCAGCAACAAAACCTTACACAAACCACCACCCTCTCGCCCCCAAAACGGTATCTTGATTGCGAAGGTACACATGACCACCAACTAACCTCTGCCCTTCGCATCGCTGAACCCTCCGCTCTTGGAGGAATCCCTATGCTAGAGCTTTCCGGGAGGAACAAAGCCACGCCCACCCGTGCACGTTATTGATTCTCTGAGAATATCGTCTCCACGACCACGACAAATCAGCGGGTGTCCTGCACCCAAAATGGGAGGAGATAAAAGATGACTCGAGAGCTACACCAATAGAGTAGCCTTATGAGAAGAGTATAAGGAGATATTTGCAGGGAAGGGAACGGAATAAGAAGCATCACCGTTCTGCTAAGTTAATTTTGGTCAACCGCAGCAATTTTTAAGATGTAGGGACTTCAGATCCCAGAGTTCCCTAGCCAAGCCGGCAGTTGGAAGCGGGCTGCTGGGGGACTTTGGGAGTTGGAAGTCCACACGTTTTAAAATTGCTGGAGGTTCAGAAACAGTGCCCGGCACAAAAATTATGTTAACGGAGAAAATTTGTAATGTTTTCCTTTTATTCAAATTCACATGTCACGGAAATAGTAGCATAGAGAAACATTAAAATAATCAAATTGATTACTACAGAGGGTGAACAAATAATTGAAAGGAAAATGCTACATTTATAAAGCCTGCTAATAATTTATGAGAAACGCTGAACTCATTCAGTGTTTTTTCCCCAGCAGTTTTTTTCAACTTTACCGCCGCATCCTAGGATTGCGCCTCTGCACTTTGCTATTCCTCGGAAAAAGACGTGACGGAATAAAATGACGGGCAGGGGAATCGACCGGTAAGACGGGTAATTCTATCAGCATATTGCTTTAATAGGGCAGTCTTGCCGCTTGTTTCCCATCCTACGCTCGCTATTGGTCAATTCGAGGGGGTGAGGCCGGCCTATAGAAGGCTCGACGGAGAAGGGGTGGGCGCTTCTCGTACAGAGATGGCCGATGAGGTTTGCAGGGCTCAGGCGGCTCAGCCGGGCGGGGACACCATATTCGGAAAAATCATCCGTAAAGAGATCCCCGCTAAGATCATCTTCGAGGACGAGAAGGTGGGGAAACGAGGGCGAGTTAGCCGCCGCCTCCGCTCAAGGGGCGAGTCCGAACATGCATGGCTGCGGGCATAAGTCTTATTAGCCAGGTCAAATTGCCTTTTTTGGCTGCAATGCCACGCTGGACCGACATTGGCATGACTTAGAGCCATGTTCCGTGGCCGCGTTGCCTCGGGATTGCTTTCTCGTGGCCTGTGGGCGGAGTGCCAAGCAAAGCGAGGTAGACTGTCTTTGCACCTGGAGGCTCTATTTTTCGTGCCTCTATTTCCCCTCGTCGTCCCCCCCCCCCAAAAAAAAAGAACGAGCAAGGAGGATATGTTACCTGCAACTAATGTCCATCCCTGAATCTTAAAGTATTCTATCTTTAAGATTAAATTTCTTAAAATTCTTTAGCATAATCCTATCCACTGCAGTGTGTTCTCAATTATCTAGGTACATTTCAAACATTGGGCCCTTGTCCCTGCATGATGTTTGTATAATTTTACATACAATTAACTATTGCAGGAATATTTTTTTCTCCTATGTCCTCATGATATTTTTGTTTCATCCCAAATGAATAATAACTAGAACAGGGAATGCTATGTACTTCTTTGCCCTTCAGGAGGAAAGGTGCAATATAAATAGGCAGGTGATTTGACTGTTCTCTAAAAGTAATGGCTGGTACAGATTTTGTGCACCTTTAGGGACTGGGTCTGACCAAGGGAGAAAACATGTATATTTAAAGACAATGCAAAGTTGTTTCACTGCTGTGTGAGGACATGAAGGAGACACCATGGGGACATGCTAAAAAAAAGATACGCCAGAGCTTATTCCTGCCAGGGTTAGATGCAAATGAGGAACTATTTATTACGATCAAATCCAATATCTGATTTTTACACTTCCCTCTGAATCTAGGGATTAAATAAAATAAAACCTGGTTTGCAGTTGTTAACCCTAACTACAAAAGAAGAGTCCCAGGCTGGAGAGGATTTCCTTAGGGCTTTTGAAGACATTCTGATACTTCCCTCTTTATGGCTCTATTTTGGCTACAGTCTGTATTCACAGTTTAAGTTTATGATTGGAAGCAGTGTATTCATTCTCAGCCAGAATGAATATTTTTAAGGATCCCAGCATAGGGTAATATTTCATACAAATTATTCCAGCTAGAAACTTGATTTTGGTTCACATGCTTACTTAAAACTTTCTATTCATTTTATAAAAGCTATTACTAAAATGGTGTCTTTTTCTATTCAGTGCCTTGCGTTTCATGATATTTCTCCACAAGCTCCAACTCATTTCCTAGTGATCCCCAAGAAGCATATTGCTCGGATATCTCAAGTGGAAGATACCGATGCAGATGTAAGTATTGCAAAAAAGACTTTTTATTAAATAGCGGCCAGATTTCCAATAATAAGAGCTTAACTTGGATCAAAATTTGAGAGATCTGAAGAAGGATAGGTAAAGTTTTGGTACATTTGCTAAACCAGCAAAAGCTCAGTTTTAGTCCAAGATTAGATTTTGATGATAACTTTATTGTCACTTTAAATGTACACAATCAGCATATATTAAAATGAGATTTTGTTGCATATAGCTCTCAAAGTATAACCACCTCCAATATACACTACATAAACATGACAAAAAATTATGCATATACCCACATACACACACTTATATAACCCAGAGAAACAGCACAGTCTAGTTTGGAATCTTAGATGTCCTTACCACTCTCTGTATGGACTTTCTATCTGAGGCACTCTACCACCAAACCAAAAAGTGATGCAGTTTGTTAAAACGCTCTCAATTGTGCCTCTATAAAAAGTGGCCAGGACAGAAGGAGAAAGATGTGCTCTCCTCATCCAACACAGGACATTCAAACGCTGGTCACTATGCATCACTAAGGATGAGGTATGGAGAGAACAATTCAGATTGTTAGTTATCTGCACTCCTAGATACTTAATACTGTTGACCACTTCTACAGCTGCAGCTTTGATACAGAGTAGAGTATAATTATGCTGGCTCTTTCTAAAATCTACAATGAACTCCTTTGATTAAGGTGATTATTTTATACATGTAATATTAAACTACCTTTCAATTTTCAATAGTTTTTTTTCAAAGGTTTAACAAATGTTATGGATTTATTTGAAAAGAATAAAAAACTGTCCCAGATTAGTTCCATGTTTATCAACAAAAAGAGCTATTTTCTTAGCCTACAGAGGTGGTGTGGTAGGAAGAATCTATTATAAATAGCATGTGGAGAGGTAAATTGTCACGGATAGATGATTTTCCTAGAGAAGTCAGGCATTTTTTTTCATTATTAAATCTATGAGTTTCTGAGTTATTTAAATTGTTCATGAGAACCCAAAACTTGAATAGCAATTCTTTCTACAAGAAAATTAATCAATTTCAGCATAGTGTCCAAACATATTGGGATACAGTAAAATCTGGACAGTTCTTATAGTTGTAGAAATTGTAGCTGGACATCCTAGTCAAACTTCATTGCCTTGTATAGTAGCTATCTGTGAAGACCAGTGCTATCAGTGCTAAGGTTTATTTGGATTGCGTACTATATTCTAAACAAGATTTATTTGCATTGCATATTATATTGAATTATAAATATTTAGAATCTATGTAAATAATATTTATAGTGCAATCACAGTTATGTATTCTTACATTTTCAATATATTCTTAGGGTAAGCACTTCCTATACAGTAGTAGCAATATAACAGATTTCTTAATAGCCTTTTACTTTCCCCAAGTTTCTCCTTGAGTGGTTTTTAAACAGTTAGTTATAAAATCTCCAATAGAGTATAAGGGAATGCTCCCCTGATTGCATCTTCTCTAAACATTTTTATTCCAGGTTAAAAGAAGGAAGAACTGGGTTTCACCCCTCCCCCTCCTTTTTTTGCTGTCATTTTTGTGAGCTAATCTTCAGTGTAAAAATAAGTAAATCTGCTGAAAGGAACACTTGAGAAATGGCTGAATATGCAAGCTGCTTTGGCCCTTTTATATTGTATATTCTCCACTTTTGGTGAGGTAAACAGTTACTGATGCCAAAACTGTACTGTATACATACACTTTTGATACTGAATTCAGTTTTGGTTTGGCAATTCTATGGACTTTGGGTTTTTTTCCTTTTTGTCTTAATGTGATGTGGTTTTCTTTTCTTTTTCAGCTTCTTGGCCATTTAATCATTGTGGGCAAGAAATGTGCAGCTCAATTAGGCCTGACTAGAGGATACCGAATGGTTGTGAATGACGGTCCAGATGGTGCTCAGTCAGTCTATCATGTGCATCTCCATGTACTTGGGGGACGTCAGATGGCCTGGCCTCCAGGCTAAGACTCCGAATGAGAAGAAAAATGTTGTCCTTAGTCTTTTGAATAGAGTCCACACTTGTTCTGTCTATAATACCAATTAATTAATATTTTGTGTGGAAGACAATTATACATTTTGTCCATAAATCAATAAAGTTTAAGCTTAATTATTCTTTTTTTTTCATTTTTATATTATGTAACATAAATTAGTACAGTCTGAGACTCAGGGCTATATTCGGCTGCTAAAAGCCGTGGATGCAGCACCGGAAACTTTCCAAAAGCTGTTTCTAAGTTGTAATGTTACTATGTTAGAAAAGAAAGTGTGAGTTGTATTCAAAGTACTTAAATATGTTTAAATTTTAATCTTTTTTCATGCTGTTTGTTAAAGCAGAAATGAACAGGAATTACTTTGAAAATAGCATTTTATATGCGTGGATATTTTCCTTTTGCTTCTCAAAGTACTGTTTTGTTTGCTGAGACTAATGCAATACCCACAAATAGGCTCTGTGAAGAAAATCAGAATATATTCTAAAAAACATAACTGAACCAAAGAATCTTTACATATTGACTTAACATCAGTGCAAGGGGATGTTACTAGGACTGAAGGGAGCAGCCTCATCCTCTGTTAATGGGCATTTAGAGCTTGCCAAGCTTCCAGTGGTGACCATTTTGTAATTAGACAAACTGTCTTTCAGGACATCCAATTCTGAATACCCCCAACATGCTCAGTACTCAAAATATCTACCTACCCAGTAGGATTTAGTTATGGATGTGCAGGTAAATCAAAATACCATTCAGATTTCAGATTAAAAGAAAGATGTACTCATGTGCCAAAGATTTTATATTGGGTGTGTCAGGCCTGAACTGAAATCAGATGCTTTGGTCTGCATTTAGAATAATTTGGGGGCTGTTTTGTTCTGTGCATGGATCCAAACTGTTGTTAGGGACAGCAGGGATGTAAGAAAAAAACACAAAGACATTGATTTCAGCCGAATATAGTCAGAGAGAGAGATAGGTAGCCATAGAAATTGAACCAATTAAAATAGGCAGAAGTGCTGAGAATAGATGGAGGTGACGGCTGGTGGGAAAAGGGTTAGAGTGAGACCCTTGTAACAAGGAAAAAGCATACAGTATATGCTAGTTCATTGACAGTGACTGAGGGAAAGGCACTGGCAAAGGTGGAAGGGTATATGGACCAATGGAATCTGTTGAGGGAAGAGGGAGAATTCGAAATAGCCTTGCCTTTCTCCATTAAATCACTGTCATTTTTCCATCATTTAAAATAAAATAATCATTTTATTCCTGCCATGATCTGAAATGGTTGAGTTCCAGAACACTCTGGAACTCAGTGTTCTGAGTTGAAAAAAATCCAATATGGAGTTGGCCCAAAGAAGGTTATGCTAGATTTGAAACAATTCAAGATTTCACTCGTACAAGATTCAGTCATAGACTCTAGTAGGGAAGTTTAAAACACAGCTGCTTAATGTTTTTGTTACAGTGGGATGAAAATCACAAGGATGATAGATAAATGTTCTGCAGTTAGCTTTAGCAGTTATTATGAATGGTTTATTAGATTGATTTATTTTCTTCAGGAGCATTTCCTTCAGTTTTTTCTCAAAACAGCTAATTTAGTTCGGGCAGAAAAAGATTCAGTCACCCAGTGTGCACAATAAATATACACTCAAATTTGCAGAAATAATACGCATTTAACTCTATACCATGGAGAGGTTGTGTTGGCTTCTGGTTAATGATTGGAATACACCAATTGACCAGGTGTCTAAATTTCTGCATGTAACTGCTGGTTGTGCAGCAGTTAAAAAACACCTGAAAAATGTGTGCATTGTTACTGAATAACCTATTTTGTAAGTCTGTACTTTTATGTGATAATATACTGGTGTGCGTAGTCATTCAGTTGCAAAGGCTTAGTACATAGACAAGTAGAACAGGATTATTTTTTCACAATAGGGAGAAAAAAATAGATTGAAAATGCTGAGAATTTGCAGATGGCAAACACAGAAAATAATGAACTTCAAGTTAGGCATGGAGATTGAGAGTAAATAAAGAGATCCCTTAAACCCACTAATTAATTAGAAGCCTGAGCTGGAAATCAAAATATTCCACTCCTTATCCCTGCCTTATCAGGACTTTTCCTTATCTAGAGAGCTCAGGAAGAAATGTGTACAATTGTCAGAGTCAGAGCTGAAGAAGCTTCTTGGATGAGAAGTGAAACGTCTTCAAAGAAAAAGTCTAGTTGCCTCTTGAAAAAGCACTTTTGTGTACAATTTTTGCAACGTTTTTTTTTTCTATTTGTGAATTACTAAACAAGCTTCAGTAGGTGTTAGACATGGCCTGGCTTGGACACTGGTTAAATCTGTTCAAATTTGTCTAATTTAATTCAGGATACCAACGAATGAGATGCACAGTATACATTGCTTGCTTGATCATAAATTATTGATTGAAGTCATGGCAATAATTCATGGAAATACAAATATCTGAAAGACACCAAAAAGGAAGCCTGAGAAAGCTGTCTTTCTGTGTATGCAAAGCACCACATGTTGATAATGAGACAATGGAGCAGAGGTGTCCATAGAATCTGGTGATTGCATCAAAATATTGAAAGATCAGAATGTCACATTGCAAATTTCTCTCCTGATACAGATACGTACAATGGCATCACTCACATGCAAAAGGAGCAGAGCTTATATCATGGCACTTATTTCATTTTCTTCCCACAAATTCCTATGCTACAAGATGTTCGTTAGAAGAAAAGGAAAATTCTGTTCTTAGATACAGTAGTTAGGCTTATTTAGTTATGAGAACTAGTTTGAGGGTTAAAACCATTTGTCTACAAACTAAGAGAATATTAGCTCTTATTCTAGCCTAGCCATGAAGCCAGCTGATGATTTTGGGCCAATGGCTCGCTCTCAGTCTTAAAATGAGGACAATCACAAGCTATTTCCAAAAATGTTGCCAAGATAATTGAAGGGACTTCTCCACACAGTTGCCAGGAGTCAAGTCTGTCTTAAAGGCAGAAAAAAAAAATAGTTGGCCAGGAAAAGATTAGTCGTGTCTATGTTTATTTGGAGGAGGAAGGAAACTTTGTTAACAGTGTAATAATAAGATACTAGACTAGCATGTGGAAAATGCATATCAAGTTCCCATATTCACTAGTTTTATCCATTACCACATACTGTATTTAACCCGTCACTTAAGATGTAACAGATGGTAAATGTGGTTAAGTATTTTTGAGGGTTTTGGAGTTGTGCAAATCTACTCTTTTTGGCTAGTTTATAGCTTACAAACCTAGAAAATAGCTTGTCTTAATTTTGTAAAAAAAAATTCATAAAAAATAATAGCGTGACTTCAAGTCTGCCTGACAAAAATTATAAAAATGAAAATTTTGGAGAAAACCATACAAACAGGTTGCCTGTAATTCTGAACAAAAATAAATGTTATAAATGTTATAATGGCAACATTATTCAAGTTACTTTGAAGGAAAAGAAAATGTTTATTTTTTAAAAAATCTATGTTAATAACTGACAAAGACTGGATAAAATCAGTGGAGCTAATCATGAGGAAACCATATTTCCAATGAATTGCTTTTTAAAATTTAAGAACATTTTGATTTGCTTGTTGTTCCCATACAGGAGTTGTGCTAAAGCACTAGAATAGCTTTTTATATTTGTCCAATTTTATATATGATATGTTTATAAAATGACAAAGCTTAATTTCCTTCTGGTATTGGCAGAATTTATCAGCATGTCTGAGGCATCATGATTTCAGGATTGACCACAGGAGGGCAGAATAAGATTAATTTTTGTGGCTCTCTAATGGAATATCCTTGCTGTAATTCTTGCAATTTGAGCAGAGATTGAAACTGGAAAGAATAGTCTTGAAAATAGGAACATAGCTGAAGAAACAGACTACACATTTCAACAAATCAGACAGAATTTTCACTGGAGGGCAAAAGACCATGAATAATTTGTACTATGATACAATCTTATTATTAATGCCATTAGATACATAAAAATGTGAAATTGCAGCTGCTAATTCTTTTTAACATATTTAATTATTCTTTTATCACCAAAGATAAAATACAAAACAAAAAGAAATTTAAAAAAAATTAACAAACATCCAACACTAACAACAAAAGGAAAAAAAAACCCTATGTGTACAAAAAGAAGAAAAAAGCCACTGATATCCACAGTCCAATTCTGAAAAACCGTGCCAAGAAAATTGCAGGGATTTGTCGAGGTAGTCTCAAAGAAATAGACACAATTGAACACAAAGAAAAAAACAAAAATAAAAGATAGGTAAAATGCAGTTATTTTACTGTATCTAACATGATTGGTTCAAAATCCGACTGCTTTGGTAAAAAGTAAAGGAACAAAGGAAATCACAAAGCATACGTACCTGCAGATAGGGTTTTATTTATTTATAACCTAATTTATTATAACATTTAATAACTCGGTATTCACAAAGGTGACATTTTGCTGTTTAATATCAACCAGACTCTGCTGAAAGTATTGAAGATAAATGTATTAGCAATCAATTTGAATTGAGATGGCCAAAAGCGTAATATGGTTGCAAAAGGGGCAAATGTCATTTTAGGTTGCATTAATATAAGTTTTCAAAGAATGTATAGGAATGGGATTTGTATGATGAAAGCTAAACCAAGAAATGGATGCTTGTTTGAACTGAAAAAAGGCTTGTTGGGCTTCAGAATCTCATTGGAATTCTTTTCAATTGTGTGGTCAGAATAGCAAAATTAGGACAAATTCTATAGTTAAAAATGGTCAAACTCCTTCCAAATTTGCACATGACTGAAAATGTAAAGAAGATCTTATAAAGTACCTTAGATGCTGGGTTCTTATGAATTCCAAATAGTTCAATGATCAACAATACAGTTTTATAAATTAGTTTAGAGTCTGTAGTCATGAGGTATAGAGATAGAGAAGATCACTTTGATAGAGATATGCAGAAGCTTTTACCCAGGCAAAAGGAGCTAAAGTATTTTTTAAGTCCAGAATAGCCAGATAACCTTCAGAAGCAGCTTAGGTAGACATCTCTACTTCATTGAACCAGCAGGAGGAAGAGGAGAAACAGCACAATCAGACTTGTAGGTTTCTGTATTACAGCCAATATCAATAAAGATACTTTTAGCCTTCCTGTTGTTGGAAGGTGGAGCCCACCCGTCTCCTTGGGAGATATTATAAGTTGAAACTCACAAGGTAGAAACTCAGCCCCCACCTTTGCTAACGACCCATTAAGGCCTGAGCCAGTCTATTCTCCATAACAAGAGTCAGTCCATAGAAGGAAAGCCCCATATTAGGAATTGCCCACAGCCTACAAAATTAGCTAAGACCCCCGCCCCCTGGGAGTCTGACAGCCAA